>PVJC01017454.1:0-32488 GCA_004026665.1 Murina feae | reverse complement strand
CCAAGCAGGCTGCCGACCCCCTGCTGCCTCTTACCCGCTTTCCGGTGCCCTCCAACTCTGCCGCCTGTTTCCCACTCACGGGTCCTGGGTCCTGCGCTGTCCCGCCCTGCAGCCGCTCTGTGCACTCGGGAGATCCCTCAGCCCGACCTGTGCCCTCTCACAGTCTGGGACCCCTCAGGGGACGTCCACCTGCTCGCGTGCCTGACCAGCCTGGATGAGGGGCTTTAAGGCTGCCCACAGCTCCCATTGACCCAACGTCCCAGCAAGGCTGGCTGGACGCAGGTTTCTGTGATTTATCTCCTATAATTGATGCTGTTCCTTTAAGGCCTGGTGTTTGTTTATCTTCTATAATTGATACACTGTTGCTTTAAGGCGGCCTTCTAACTAACAAAGCCTCCTCTGCTTCACCTCGCCGCGTCTATAATGAAACAATTGTTACTTTTACTGGTGAGGCCCGGGCTGCTCTTTCCTTCAGCTCCGGAGGATTCTATGATTGTTACATTGTTTCAAAGGTGTGTTTCGCTAGAGGCAGTTTAATCGGAGCTGAGCTGAGCGGGCGCAGCTTCACTTTCGCTCCTGCCGCAATGGAAACTGCCATTTACTCAGGTCCGTGAGTGGCGGCCGCCATGTTGGCTGGGCTAATTTGCATACAGCCGCTCTGATTGGCTGGTGGGCGTGGCTTACCCTGTCTTGGAGAAACGGTTAATTTTAATATTTCGCTTTTATTAGTTTAGATGAGAGTGGAAATGCAGGGTCACATGGTAACTGTGTTTAATTGTTTGAGGAACTTCCACACTAATTTCCATAGCGGCTGCACCATTTTTCATTCCCACCAGCATTGTACAAAGGTTTCAATTTCTCCACATCCTCACTAACACTCCTGTCCAGCTTTTCAATTATACCTTTACTTTGAATCAAAGAAATAGCAGTTTTCTTTATTAAAACATATATATTTTTATTGATTTCAGAGAGGAAGGGAGAGAGACACAGAGAGAGAAACATCAATGATGAGAATCATTGATCAGCTGCCACCTGCACGCCCCCCACTGGAGATGGAGCCTGCAACCTGGACATGTGCCCTGACCAAGAATGGCACTGTGAACTACTTGTTCATAGATTTATGCTCAACCACTAAGCCATGCTAGCCAGGCCAGTTTTCATTTATTTTATGATGGCAAAATGGGGTTGGGGGACTATGGCAACAGTTTTATTAAGACTAAGTATTTTGGGCACATGTCCAGGCCGATAATGAAACTGTCTCCGAAGAGCACAGATGAAGTTCCTTCCACACAGCAGCACGTCCAGGATGCATCAGTTTGGGTTTCATGTCCCATTTCTGACCAGAGGAGTGACCTCCCCAAACCCTTATCCCAGCACAAGAGATTCTGGGTTTACACTGCACACGGCTGAGCACTGGCTTTGAAAACACAGAGAGAAAAACATGTCACGCAAGAGAGCCAAACTTGACGAGCAGGCATGCGTGTCTGCAAGGGCATCTCTGCTGGAAGCTCGGGTACTAACCACACAAAAACGAAATCCATCTGCTTCCGCTCAGCTCACCAGAGCTGGCCCCAAGTCGTGGGCACAGACAAGAAAGCCAGTTCCCTTTTCTAGAGGAAACTAGAGCGGTTCCAGAGGCCTGATTATGACTCCGGTTCGGAGTTTTCAGTATGCATGTTTTCTGTTGCTGTTATTGTTCAGTAGAATCGGGAGTGCGCGGTAGGAAACTTCCAGATGTGGGAGTCCAAGGTTAAACATTCAGAGTCTGTCTGTAGCCCATGCTCTCGGGAAACAGCCTTGTTTAGAACTGTGTCTTAGTCCTTTGAGCGGGCAAAATAAATATAAGTAACAGCCTCACTAATAGTCCCTGGTTTATTAATTTAAACTCCTCTGTCAACTTCCTGCTATGAAAAACAAAGAACTGAAAGCCATATACATCTCCCACCCCCAACTCCCAGTTTCTGTTGTTAGACTGTTTTTACATTGTCTCACTCATTTTCTTTATAAGTAGATCCTAAATCAGTTAACTCCACAGGATCAGTAGGCGCTCTGAGCACCGAGGTTCAGTGGAAAGACACCTGACCTGGCCAAAGACAACCGCTCCCAAGATGTGGTGGCCGCTCCCCCCCGCCCCAAAAGCATTCTGGCCTCTTTCATGCCATACACAGACACTACTGCTTCTCACCTTCTGCCACCCTTTGTTTCATTTCTTTTCACTTGGTTCTGGGGTGCAGGAGGATGCATCTTTGCAGCCCAAGTGTCCTTAGAGTTAGACAAAGTATATAGTCAGGTTCGAGTTAACATTAAGGCACTGTCCTATTTGTAAGAGCTCTTTAGAGCATTAAATATCCCATCCTGCAGCCGTCTTCACAGGCAACAAGGCCACAAGTTCCTTGTTCCTCCTGGAGATTTTGGGAGCAAATACAAGCTAGTATATTACATAAACAGCAGCACATGCTTCTTAAAATGGCTATTAACAATACATCTGGGGAGATTATCAGCACATTAAGAATTCCCTCCCCTTTTTAGGGCTGCACCTTTTTTCATTAAGTGAACACAGTTCATTTAACCCTCCCTCAAGGGCGTGCACTTCAGTTATCTTCAGTCTTTGGCTAGTACCAGGACTGCAGCAACAAATAACCATGCACAGAATCCATTTCTGTAGGTTAAACAATAAACTCCTGGTATCAGAATCTCTGGCACAAAGGATAATTTGTAATTTTCATACGAATTTACCACTGTGCCAAACAGTTCTCTATAGCAGCAATTTGCATTCCCACTACCATGTTTGAAAATGCCATTTTCCAATATCATTGCTAGTAATGAGTTATCAAAATTGTGGGTCTTTGCTAATCTGATTTGGGAAAAATGGCGAGTGTGTGTGTGTATGTGTGTGTGTGTTGCTCTTAATTTATTACAAAGGACTCTTTTTTCCCCCCAAGAATCTAATTATATTCCATTTGTTCAGAAGTTAAAGCCCAAGACACCTGCACAGCTTTTCCCTCCTCTGTCCCCCACAAGCCAGCCCTGGCAGAGGCTGGCCACACACCATTCCGCTGGGATCCATGAAAACAATGTTTAGGAAAACGGAAATCTTCATTTTTCCAACTATACCTGGACCCACTGCTTCTAACTCTATAGCCAGCGGTGCCCCGAGCCCCAGCCAGCCCAGATTCTGGGGGCTTTCCCCACCCTCAAACCAGAGTTATCCCTGAGGAAGGTAAAGGATGAGGGCCTTGTCATGACCAGTTTAACAACTAGCTGTCACCACTGCAGTGCAGGTTCCTAGGTTCTGACAGCAAAAAAAAAAATTCTTCATAGTTTACATTAAGTGTTTCTTGGAATTAAGGGAGGGAGACAATCTGGGAAATAGAAAATTTGTGGAAAGGCAGTGTGCGTCCCGCTACCGTAAGTCCATGGACTGGTCCTGATGCGGAAAACTAGACGCCTACCTGACCAAAGACAACCGCTCCCAAATAGTGGTGGAAAGAGAATCTCTCCTTTCAAGATTGGAGTTTATTTTTCGGAAACAATCAACATACGATTTCCCTTGCTCTTTTCTGTCCTGTGTATGTTGGTACTACTTTTGCTTTTCTTTCTTTTCCCCACATCATTCTGTAAAAGAGCCCTGGCTTGAACTTGAGAAAGAAAATGTCTTAGATGTTAACAAATTCAGAGTCTTCCATTAATACATGTAGTGCAAAACACAAGTTCCAGAAAGTATTTTAAACAAACGGCATTCCTTTGTTCATTCACGTCTAACCTGAAAGGGAAACCACCCACATAAATGCTTTCAGACACACTGTGGAATATTCCAGATCCATGACTAACACAAGACTTCACATGGAATGACCTGTCTTTCGTCTATTACTCTGGGGCTACAGAGGACTCGGAGAGGCCTTCCTGACCAAAAGCTTGACATTTTCACATATGATTTATTATCCTTGCAGTTGGCTAAATACACAATAGGCTCAGTCTCTCTGCAGCTCTGATTTCGTAGTCAGGGACAACTTTGATTCTTCCTGGTGCAGTAATGGCATGGCCAGCTCAGTGCAAGGCTATTTGCTCATCTAACTTCACACCTAAGTAAGAGTAACATTTGTGAAGAGGCTCGTGTGTAGTAAGCCTGTTACGGTGCATGCATCTATTAAGATGCATGTGTGTAACATGTCTGTTACTATTCACATGTGGACAGGTGTAATCTCTGTGGGGATGCATGTGTGTAGCCCGCCGGTTACTGCTCCTCTATAAGAAGGCGGCATTTATGGAAACCCTGGCAATATCTAACTTTCATTTGCAGAAAGCAGAGAGGTTGCTTCCTCATAACAAACCAATAAAATCCCTTCTTCC
Organism: Murina feae; assembly: GCA_004026665.1. Lineage (NCBI taxonomy): Eukaryota > Metazoa > Chordata > Mammalia > Chiroptera > Vespertilionidae > Murina > Murina feae. The sequence goes on along the minus strand of PVJC01017454.1, from coordinate 28,138 downwards.
CTTTTCTTGCTCTTAGCACAATGAGATACCATTTCACACCACGAAGACAGCTAGGATTTCTTTTTAAGGAAGATAACAAGTATTGGTGAGAATGTAGACAAAATGGGATGCCAGTGGGAATTTAAAACAGTGCAGCTGTTATGGGAAACAGTTTGGTGACTGCACAAAGAGTTAAACAGTTACCACATGACCCAGCAATTCCACTCTTATTTTGATATACTCAAAATAACTAAAAATAGGCGTGCAAACAAAACTGTGTACATGAATGTTCATAACAGCCTCACTGCCAGGAGCAAGCACTTGAAAATGGAAGTAACTGTCACATGGACAGTTTCAGAAAGAAGAGCGGCAGGGTGGGTATTCGTGTCCTGCACTAGCCCAGGGGCCAGCATGGCTAGGGACAAGGGGCTAGAAGAATGCTCATTGGAGCCCATGGCCCCTGCCCTGAGGAGCTTCAGGTTAACTATGCACGTGCTAGGTAGAAGCTGCCCTTAGAGACTGCAGACTGGGCACAGGAAGGTGTGTAAGAGCACATTCTGGCTGGGGAGTCAAAGGCTTCACAGAAACCGTGACCCACTGTGGGCCACAGAGGAGACCAAGGAAGGGCAGGGGAGGCGGAAGCTGACTTACACCGGAGGAGACATAAAACGTTGCAGAAGGCAGGCTTCCTCATGACTGAGCAAGGAGAGAGACAACTGGAGGGCCACAGGTGGGCAGAGGCAGAACCTCCGGAGGGCTATAAAGAATAAGGTAACAAAAGCTTTAAAATCATTTAACAGACCTGCCCAGTGTGGCTCGCTGCTTGAGCATCAGTCGATGCACCAAGAGGTCATTGTTTTGATTCCCAGTCAGGGCACATGCCCAGGTTGCAGGAGACTGTTGATCGATGTCTCTTTCTCTCTTTGATGTTTCTATCTCTCCTCCCTTTCCTTTCCTCTCTCTAAAGATCAATAAAAACATTTAAAAATAAATTATTTCTGATGGGATACTGGCTGTTCTCTCAGCTGTGATACAAGAGGACAAATGCTCAACACAGTCTCCGGGCCCGCAAGGAGGAGACGCCACGAGATCCTGACCCACCGACACATTTGGATGGAGTGTGCTGGGCATGAGTCATGCTCAGACCAGCATCCCATGCGGAGTGGCCCCTCCCTCCCCTTGCAGCCTAAATAAGGCTGCTTCAAGCCTGGCACCAACTGCTGTCACACTCACTCACACTCACTCACACACCCAGCAGCCCCTTGGCACTCGGGCATCTCACACAGGAAGTCAGAGTTCTCTTTGCTGAGCTCAAGAGCTGTTTGAAACTCCAAAATTATTTTTAACATCACTGTTGGTCTAATTAGGCAAGAAACACTGCCAAGTTTACAAGGCGGCTGCATTTGAAGGACTATGGGCCGTTACGGATGACACCTAAGCTCAGGATGTTTTTTTAACTTTGCTGAAATAAGGAAGAAACTAAAAGGCGAATAAAAGAACTTGTAGAAGACTCAACTCTAACTTTATGTCCCCATTCAGATCTCTCTTTCGGAGAGGGAGCACACCAGCCAGATCACTTGTATGGAACTCCTGTGCCTCCTGTCCTCCCCCTCCTCCTCCTCCTCTCCCTGCCCCGCCCCTCCTGTCCTGAACCTCTTCCCCTTTTCTCCCTCTCCCTACCCACTCTCCCTTCCCCTCCTTCTTCCCTTTTTTCACTGCCCCCCCTCCTCCCTCACCTCTTTTAGAGATGTGCCCTGCCACCTTATCTTTAAAAACAGAGCTGTGGAGAATTCCTACTCCAGCACATGCAAAAGATGCACCAAATCACCAACAACAATGTTGCTGGCTTTGCAGACCTTGCCAGGCGAAGGCTCTGCTTTAGGCCCTCCCACACCACTCATTCCCTCTGTGAAACTGCCCTGAGGCCCAGGGCCATTACCCTGGGGTGGTCTGGGCTCCTCCGTCACACTGTGGCTGGCATCTGGTTGTGTGTGTTTCTAAGATACAGGCCTATTCTGCCTTTCCTGCTGCTTCAGGCACCATCCTGAGATAAACCTGAGCTTCGGAGGGTCCTTCATGCACAAAGGCACTTACTTCCTTAAGGAAGTGGACTGCATTCCCAGAGGCTTCCAGACACAGTGTCTGCTTCCTCTGAAAATGCCCTGTTTTCTGGCTGGTGGAGATTCCCCCGAGGAAGAGCCCCAGGGACTCAGACACAGGGGGCCGGGGTCCTGACAGCCAGGAGGTGCCCACTGCCAAGAATGGAGTCAGTGATAGTCCCTAGTCCTAACTGTAATGCAGGGCACAGTATCACAGTCTGGCCTGGCAAGGTGGACCTTCACACCTGGACGTGGGTCTTCCAGAGTCGGGCTGCTGATCTAAACCGTTCCTGCTGCACAGACTCTCCAGGACTGAGGGCTGGATGGACCCCTGTGCTGGCCTGCGGGGACCACGCCCACATGCAGCACCCTGCACCTGTGGGTCATGGCAACCCGGGTTATGCAGCTCTTGGTGCACCAAGCAGTGAGCTGACTCCTTTCCTTTCCAGGAAGGAAAAGGACTCCTTTCCTGCCGTCATCGTTGTGGTGGCATTTGCCAGCTCGCTGATGTGACAATACTTAGGGGTCCCTCCAGATGCTTTGAGGGATGTGTGCATATTTGCCTGACACCTACTGGACTTCGGGTCCAGCTGGATGCTCTTAGAGCGGCTGTGGCTGGTGCAGGGGTGTGTCTCAGAAGAACCCAGCATACTCCTTTGTCCAGTCAAAGCACAAGGGACTTAAAGGCTCAAAGGCACACAAAAATGCACCAAGAATCCCAGAAGCACATTCCATCTATTCCAGAGACTTCTGTTCTCCAAAGAGACCTGCAGGGTGACTCATGGCACATGGGGCCTTGTCTTAGCGCGAGCTCCTGCCACAGAGGCAGGGTCCATAACCTGGGCTAACCGGTGAATGCAGCCACATTTTAAGAGGAGCCCATGTTGTCACACACACCAGCACAGCGCCCCTCCCTTGAGGTGCTGCTGGAATCAACAAGCCCAGCACAGGCCACGAAACCCCACAGGAAGGCCTGTGCCTCTGGGTTGTTTTCATGTACATGAACCTTCAGCCACCAGAAATGGGCCTCTCTACCTGACCCCGGTCCTCAGGGGATAACGACCAAGGGACCGCCTCCAGCCCCATCAATCATGGTGTGAACGTCTGGCCCTACTTCAGTGAACCCAGCCACAAAGCCTGTCTCTGATCTACTGTCCCCTGTGGAGAACCACAAACCAAAGCATGCTCTGGCCCCTGGATTTGAGTCATAATGGTAATTTTAGAATAGAGGAAAACTGCAAAATTAAAACTTTGGTTTTTCCTTTCTTATTTATTACTGTAAAAGACTGTCCCTGAGAAACATGAGATTCTAAGGGCAAAGAGCGCTGGTTGGTTCTGGTGCGTATACTTTCTTCCACACTCCTGATGTCACAACCACTAGCAAACACAGAAATGCATCCAAGTCACCAGCACCCTCTCCAACTCAGTGGCCAAAGCACTGAGAAGCCCTTCCCTGTCCCCGCTACCCGAACTCCAGGCCCCTACAGAAAGCGTGTTCTGTCCCAGCCAGGGCAGGCAGCTCCCACCCGGCAGACCTCGTAGAGGGGCCCTCTCAGCCCAAGATGAAGAAAGACAGAAAGCTGGAATGGGCTCCTCTGGACAGAGGGAACGGGATAGCTGCCCCCACTAGAGAGGTGTAGCCCTCTAGTGGGCTCCCAGCAACATCCCCAGCAGGCTGCACCTGCACTATGCATTGTCATCCCCCCACCCAGGCGGGCTCATCTTTGAGGCTGTATAACCAGCAAGTGGCAGGTTTATCCATAACATCAGCAGAGGCTCTCAGAGTACAGAAAGCAGGTGCTAGTGAGGCAGTAACTCCGACCTGTGGGAGTGGTGCCCCCAGGGCAAGGGGCTGGGAGGGGGGGAAGAGGTGCTGCTGCCCCTCAGACAAGAGTAGAGCACCCACTCCCCAGCAACCCCAGCCTCTCACGTGGGGATGAAGACCCCTCCCCACCTGCCTCCCATCTCCCTGAAAAGGCACACCACATCAAGGAAGGGGCAAAGGCTGACAAAACAGAAATTCACCTTCTACACCTGCAGTGGATGGTGTGGCACCTACATTTTGTTACCTGTCACACGTGTGCAGGAAAAATGAAAGAAACCCCGCCTCCCTCCATCCAGACTGCTCTTCTGTCCTCCCTATATGCCTGTCCGTGATTTCCAAAGCCGCCATTTCTCCATCTTTTAAAAATATTTGTTTAAAAACCATGAATACGTCAATACCTAGGTCTCTTAGGGAAAGAGTCCATAAAACAAAGATTTATAAAGGATCAATGTTTTTTATAACAGTACTTATGTTAAGCAAAAAGGAGAAAATAATTAAATGTTCAGCAAGGGGAGATTCTAACAGAGAGAGCCTTTGGCAACATTGAGCCAGGATGTGGGGTCCAAATTGTGACACATTCTGTGCTATGCACTGTCATCCCCTCACCCAGGTGGGCTCACCTTTCCCCACTTCTGGGCACACTGGTAATCCATAGTAGCTGAACGATATGCAGAGTCCCTTTTAGAAATCTCTATGTGTAAAATTAAAAGTTGTATAAAGAAACTCTATTTGTTTCCTTATCTATTTTTACAAGTTTTTAATTACAAAAGAAATATATACCCACTGTAACCAGTAACGCTCCGTAAGTGTAGTACACAGAAAAAGTTCTCTCTCCCTCCCTTCAACCAGCCCCACACCCGTGAGCTATAACCCCAATGACCATTCGCCGTGGATACTCCCAGACCTTTCTATGATCTTACAGCTCACAGGGAATAAATGTATTGATATATGGGAGGAGGGGTTCTAACTTGTTTACTAAACTAGGATCAGCCTGTGTATGACTTCAATTAACTCTTTGCTCTTTACCATATGATAAATGTATTCCTCACTGAGATAAATGTGGATTTATCTCAGTCCTTTTTAGGAATAACAGTGTTCCGAACGATGGCGGCACCAACACGAATGTATTCACCCAACTGCTGTCTGAAAACTCAACCTACAGGCACCAAGTTCAGGTGCTGGTGCCACCTGGCAGCCCAGGCACTCAGACTCCCCCACACCTCGCAGGGGTGAGGGTGTACACCCACCACCAGAGAAATGTCCCTGCTGGGGGCACTCTCCTGCCCTTGTTCATGCCGTCCTTAGGAACAACCTGCATTTTTTCCTCTGTCACTTCCCAGCCTGTGTGCCTCTGGACCGTAGGTCTGTCCCAGTGTGTGAACGCCCAGGTCTTCTGTGAGCAGATGGGTCATGAATGGGTGTCACAGACATTTCCTTCAGGTGTGCCATCTGACATTCAGTGTCTTTTCCATACAGAGATTTAAAGTCTTATGTAACCAACTCTGTCGTCTTTTTCTCTTCTGCTTTTTAGCTTAGTAATTACTTAGGAAGTCTCCCCTGTTCCAGGGGTATTCACAATATTCTCCAAAATGGTCCTGATATTTTTGTTTTGTTTTTTCACACTTAAACCTTTACTCTGTATGAGTTTGTTTTATATGGTGTGAATTCAGATGTTATTTTTTCAAGGCAGTCAATTAAGACAACTCCGTTTATCGAATATACCACTCTTTCCTCCAGTGAACTAAAACAAAATGCCATCTTTATAACAAATTAGATTCCAATGCATATTACGATTTACTTCTGTATTCTCTATTATATAGTTTGTCTATTAGAAATGTAAGTATATCCTGCTTGATGTTTTTAAAAGTTGACCACATATATTAAAATACTAGGCGCCCGGTGCACAAAAATTTGTGCACTCGGGAGGTCCCTCAGCCCGGCCTGTGCCCTCTCCCAGTCTGGGACCCCTCTGGGGACGTCCACCTGCTGGCGTGCCTGGTCAGCCTGGATGAGGGGCTGATGGCTGTTTGCAGGCTGGCCAAGCCCCCCAGTGTGGACCCTCACCCCATTGGGGTGTGGCCAGCCTGGGTGACGGGCTGAGGGCCGTTTTCAGGCTGCCCACAGCCCCTTCAGGTTTTGGGTCCCTGCTGGGGTGCCTGGGCAGCCTGGGTAAGGAGCTGAGGGGCGTTTCCAGGCTGCCCACAGCCCCTTCAGGTTTTGGGCCCCTACTGGGATACTTGGCCAACTTGAGAGAGGCTGATGGCTGTTTGCAGGCTGGCCAAGCCCACCAGTGTGGTCCCTCACCCCATTGGGGTGTGGCCAGCCTGGGTGCAGGCATGAGGGCTGTTTTCAGGTTTTCAGGCTGCCCACAGCTCCCATTGACCCAATGTCCCAGCAAGGCTGGCTGGAAGCAGGTTTCTGGGGTTTATTTATCTTCTATAATTGATACACTGTTCCTTTAAGCTGAGGCCTAGGCAGGTAATGAAGCCTCTGTTTGCTTCAGCTCGTGGCTTCTATAATTGAAAGAATGTTGCCTTAGTAGACTCTAGGCAGGCAGTTTTCCCTATCGCTGGTGCAATGGAAGTCGGCTTTTTGCTTCAGCTCAGAGGCTTCTATAATTGTAACAATGTTGCAAATATGTTGCCTGGAGCACAGAGAGGCCAAGCTGGCTGGAAGACAGTTTACTTCTGCTGCAACGGAAGCCTCTGTTTACTCCAGCTCTGCGACTGCCGGCCTCCATCTTGGCTGGGTTAATTTGCATACAGCTGCTCTGATTGGCTGGTGGGCGTGACTTAGGCATCCCGTAGAATAGGTCAATTTCAATATTATTCTTTTATTAGATTAGATTATAAGTATAGATATATATGAAACAGCTATTTAATGATTCTACCACTTTTGTCAGTCTCCAAGTTATGATCCTATTTCCACCCACTAACATATATACAAAGCAGGCACCTAGCCCTTTTACCTTCTGGATAATTTTTTTAGGCTTAAAGTCTAGCTACAGCAAATAAACATTGAAAGTTCCACATTTATCCTTTAATTTACTGCCATTTAAATGTAAACTGTCCACAGCCCTCTCGCAGTACACCACTGCTGCTTGACTAAAATTCGAAACTAAGGAAAGCACCAGCTGACCCTGAGCTGCCTGCTCCCCGGCCAGCTGAGATGGGAGCCACCATCTCACCTGCGGAAACTTGCTCACTTCAGCTCCATTTTTAGATTTCTCCTCCAGGAAGGCATTCCCTTTCCCTACCACTTCTATTTTTAGCTCCTGGAATCTGAGCCACTGGCTGGTCTAGACGGCTTGTACGGAATCAAGGGCCAATTCACAATTTTCCATGAATTAAAATAAACCAAGTTCATTAAAATAAACTGAGTTCATAGAAAATCCATCATCCTCTTTCCTACCATGGTGTCTAACACATGTAAAGTACTCTGTGCCACCAAAACCTCCTGTCGGCCCCTCCCCGCCAAAACCCGGATGAAGTGGGCAGGCCCTGGATGGCCTGAGACAAGTGGACCAGGAGGCAGAGAGATGGCGGTCAAGCCACAGGTGATGGGGGCAAAGTGGGCAGGGGTCAGGGATGGTGAAGGCACAAGGGCAGAGGGAATGTTCCAGAAGTTTTGCATGGTGGCATGAATTAGAAACACAGGGAACAGCTAACCATTTGTGCGTGTTTCTGTCAGTGTTTCTGTGTGTGTCATACAATGACTGCTTAGAACATCTGAAATTCAAAAAAATGAGGAAAGATCACACATAAGCCTATGGCCCCAGTGCAGCCCCTGGTGGCCTGTATGCTTTTGTGATACTTTTTACACACTGGTGCTCAGTGAATATGCATTTGGTATCCTGACTTCATATAACATGATTCTATGGGTTTAACTTTCCACCCTCATTACCTGCTCTTTCAAGGTGAGCACCTCATGTCAGGACAAAGTGTGCAACACTGTTTCTTTGCACACCCACGTTTGTGCCCCTCCAGACCTGAGCTCCTTCTCTCCCAAGAGCTGGGGCTGTGCCATTCACAGCCTGGACATCACCGTGACCCGGGCAGGAGGCCAAGCTCCTCCAGGAGGTTCATGTGGCAGCTCCACTCCCATTTGAAAGGGCGTCCTGGCCCAACACCACCCACATCCCAATCCTCTCGGGAAGCTCAAAGCCACCAGGATGAGAGTAGGGCCCTGCATCAGGAGAATGAACTGTGGGGCCAGCTGAGAGGGGCTCAAATTACCGCTGAGCTTTCCAGAATGGAGCCAAGCATGGTTCTCTACAAACTAGAGGCTTACGCCGATGGCCAGCACTCTCAGCCAAGCTGCCTTCCCTGCTGTTATCTCAGATCAGGTATGAGACTCTCACTAAGCCTCAGTTTCCCCAACAGTAAAATAGGGATAATACTGCCTAAGAAATTCTTAGCATGGTTCCTATCACACTCACAGAGTAGCAGTCAACAACTCCCTCGAGAGTTTAAAACACTGGTATCATTGAGGTTAGCATCAGAGACCAGTGGCTGTCTTCACCGCATAACTTTCTTGGTGCTAGAACACAACAGGGAGTAACACCTGCTGACTATACACGATCAAAGTGACTTTAGAGGCCAGAAATACAACCTAGCTTTGGGTCTGGGGTCCAAGGAGAGGTGTGTCAATGATTTCCCCGAAACACAATAACAGCTATTCAGCTGGAGTTATTCTGCACTGTCCCCAAATGTCTCCATAGTAAATCATTGTCTTTCTGTAAATTTCTGGTTCCTCATAGTGAATATTCAATTTAACTCAGAGAGGTGTATCAGAATAACAGAACAGGCAGCATCTCATTCAATTTAGAGCAAAGGAGGAGGCCACCAGGGCTGCAATGGGCAAGGGGCTTCGTGGCGGGTTAGGGCAAAGCCACCCAGAGCCAGAAGCAGTGCCCACCTCCCGTGGCTTACAACCTTCATGGGATCAAGAGCCCAAGCATTTCCCAAGGGAAACTCATCTGGGAAACTGTTGATCCTTCTGGTCAGACAAGAGGCAGCACAGAGCCAGGCCTGACAAACAAGTTCTCAGAGCCTCGTCTCGGTCATGGGACATTCATCTGGCCTCATTTCAGGCCAGACCTCTGGCACTGTGGTCTCATCTGGAGAAAAGCGTAAACAGTACTGAGCATCTTTTCCTTCACTCCCTTCACGTGTCTAACTTGGTCACCACTTTGTGTGGTTCTTCCCCATCAAAAGCAGAGCCCCATCCAAGGATGTGGGGCCTGTTCACAGCCTCCCCTCATCCCCAACATCAGCCTCGACATCAGTTCTGAAGCTCAACTCCAGGGTACACTCCAGTCACGTTTAGATAATCCCAAACCAATGACAGTTCAAGAGCATGAGGATAAAATCCACCAGCATTTATGTGGTGCATATCACGGGCACTTGACATCAACAATTCTGTTCAACCTTCTCCCAAGTAGATGAGCTGTGTGAATATCAGGCTGAGGGGCTAAGTTCCTGTTCTCTCAAAGCACACAACTAGTCGAGGTCAAAGCTAAAAGTGAACCAGGACCAACTGACTTTCAACTGTCCTCGTAACAGTGCACAAAGGTCTTGCACAATCACGTATGAAGCTGAGGCCAGACCCTCAAATCTCCAAATACTGCCATCATTCCTCTGGCTCCAGGCTCCAAAGCAGAGACTGAGAAGGCTCCATGTGCCAGGGAGGGAGAGGTGCCCTTTGACAAAGGGGAGGGGGGGTCTCTAAGCTTCAGTATGGGACTGACAGCTTTGGACTCACATGAGATGTTAACACTCAGAGCTTCCTTGCAGCAGGCGCCCCATAAATGTACCGTGTCTTAGCCACTCACAGACATTCTAATAGTCTAGTCACTCCTGCACAAAGGGTGTGTCTGGGGTCTAGATGTGCAAAAGGCATCAGTGTGGAATTACACATTTTCATATTCTAACTTTGCTTTTGCTTTTTCTGTATTCCCCAAATAACTTCTTCATTGAAAATGTTTCCTCTTATAAACACACACACACACACACACACACAGACACACACACATGGCATCGGAAAGACTCAAAGCCAACAATTGTTGGCAATGCTCGGAGGATGAGAGTAAAGAACATCTGGGCCAGAAACGCTTACAGCAGAAACATGAGGGGAGAGGAGTGGATGACACAGCAGAAGACCCTCAATCCCACTGCATTCCTCACTGATCTTGCTCCTCCTCTTCACAATCCTGGCAAAAATCAGATTCCCCCATCGTGGGCTGTGGGGGTGGGCACTAAAAGTTTGTGTATGTCCAGTCCAGACCCATGGAATCAGGTCCTCAGTGGGTGGACCAGGCACTGGTGGTGTTTTAAAGCTCCCCAGGGGACTGTGATGTACACCCAGCTTGAGGGCTTTCCCTCTGGGTTAGGGAGACACAGAGGTGGGCACTGCCCCCAGAGGCTTCTCCTCTGAGTTAGGGAGACACCAAGGTGGGTACCAGCCCCCAGTGACTCCTCTGCTGGGCAAAGGGTACTGCAACCCATTTTTCACATGAACACCCCACATGTCTGTGTGAATCTCACAACAAGGCAGGCAGCCGGGCTGTCAGGGCCGGCAGCATCAGCCTTCGCCTGACAAAGTGTGTGGCACATGCACTCAGGCAGTTAGCCCCACATGCCCCTGAGGGGGCCAGGATAGGGCCTCACTGCACAGGGACACACTCCTCTGAAAATAACAAGCTGACCCCTGGTTGATGCTTGTTTGGGAACCATGAATCCACCCTGACAACCTGATCAGCCACTCAGGCTGACGGGAGAGATTCTGGCGCCGAGACCCTAAAGGCGGGACTGTACCAACACTTTCATTGTGAGATCCTGCGAAAGAGGTCAGGCTGACGTGCAGCATCACTCAGGGCTGCTCAGGCAAAACAATTACAATGACCACATAGAACAGCAAGTTGCTGCTGCCACAAGTGAGCTCTAGACAAGCTGCGAGGGGGTGGTGTCTTTAGGAAAGAAGTCCCATTTCCCACACCCCACCCCCACGCCCCACGCGGAGCTCCGCCTCTCCACAGCACCCATGAAAAGGCTCAGTGTTTTCAACTGTGTGTGTGACAGTCTTCTTTCCAAAATAGCCTCTAACCACACAGGCTGTTCAAAAAACCCTCAAATGTAATAACAGGGCATGTAAACCTCCATCCAAGGTCAGTAATTAGGGTTCTTCCCGACTGCAATTTAAGCAAAGCTGGGACTTCTAGGGGCGCGTCAAATCCTAAATTGTGGTTGGGGTGACAAGGCATGGCAGCAGCAATCCCAATGAGGACATGATCAACTTAAAATATCTCCCATTTATGCTGTTGGTACAGGTCGCACCCTAACCTCTAATTCCAAAGACTAGGTGGGAGAGTGGGCGCCTGAGTGTACGAAACACAAGTGGAGAAGCCCCTTTGTGTGGTCGGGGATGTGGCACAGTGTCCTGCCCTGTCCTATTAGCTTTGGGCCCCACATGCTGCACCGGCACCAAAGACTGGGACGCATCGGACCGTCTGTATAGGAAATGCTGGTGTAATCAGACCAATCTGGTGACAGCAAATAGAGATAAGAGAACAAAACCCTCCGTCTACTGCTCCTGAGTGTTGGCACGGCACCCAGAGAGGGTATCCGTTGAGGGCTCCTTCCCTGAGTGACTGTAGCGGGGCTGGGCCAGCTCCTCACATCTCCCATGGGAGCTGGAACCTGGCAGCAGCAGTAGGATTTTCGCCCAGAAACGTCAGATGAGGAGCACTTTCCACTGGTGACAAGGCAAAAAGAGCTGCTGGGTTCTCAGCTCAGCGGCGCGAAACAGCGGCTTTAGCCCAGGAGTCCTCCGACTTTTGCTGCATTGGGAACTCCTGGGAACAAGGACTGCCAGGCCCTGCCCAGAGTTAATGCTTCTGTAGGTCTGGGGTGGGGCCTGGACATCAGCACATCAAACAAGTGCTCAGGTGCTGCAGCTGTTGATGTGGGGACCACACTTGAGGGGAAGAATTCCAGGAAGGGATGGTGGGCATGCCAGCTCTTTCTGTCACAGGAGGTACCCTGCGAGCCCACCTCCAGATGAACCCAGCAGCCTCCTCTCCTGAAGGCAGCCCAGCCTCAGGCTGAGCTCTCAGAGCAAAGGGTTTCAAAGAGAAACCTCAGCAGGAAGGAGGCCATGCCTTTCAGAGGGACGGGGGACTTGCAAATGTACAGGAAGGGGGTGGCTGGGCGATGTAGGGCAGGGAGCTGGGGGCACAGAACAGGGGGCATTAAGAGGGGAGCTGGCCCGGGGGCACTAAGGTCAGAGGAGAGAGCTAGGCGCTCCTGGAGGAGGCTGACCAGGACCTGAGAGAGGGAGGTGCTGGGAGACCTCTCCTGACTAAGGAAGAGGCAAAGGAGTGGACCTGGGACAGCCCAAATGAGCAACCCTGGGTCGGTCAGGAGCCACAACTCCAGGGACCTTTTTCCTGCTCCACTGCTATTCACTGGTCCAGCTCATTCATGGACATCACCTCCTTCCTAGGACAGGCCCACATAGGGCACCAGGGGCTTCAGAGACCCAGCCCCAGCCCCCAGGGCCAGGCCCCAGCCCAGCAGGCACCCTGACCCAGCAGTGGTGGCTTGGGTCTTCCCTGCACAGCCCCCGCATCCTCCGAGCGTTCAGTGACAGCAACCTGACATGTCACTTTGACAGACAGTGCATTCGTTACCTGTGACTGCTGAACAGTGATAAGAAACAAAAGGAATGTCAAAGAAGTAGATTTGAAATATAATGCAGATCCCTGCTAAGTCCCCAGGAATAACCAACTTGCTTTTGACAAACTTCTAAAAAAAAGAGAGAAACATGCTAATGAGAAAACTAGATTGGTAGCCTTTGTTACCTAAATTTCATGACTGTGAGACAGTTTATACTACAGATTTGTTAGTTTGAGCAATAACCACTATTTTATTCCAAAAACCGTTATAGATCACTTACAACGCAAGCAGACACTGTGCCTGGTGCTGGGACCACCCGACCTTCACTCCCGGCCCTCCGCAAGCTGAGTTTGCTGCGATATTAGAAAGCCAAACCACAAATTTATCTGCAGAGCTCAAAATGAATTTCCTCTCGTCATGTGCTAACTTTCTATTCTGGATTTCCTGGGGTTTCCTTTATTAAACTTGAGTCCAAAACTATCTTGGAAAGGACTCTGGGTCATCTCGGCCTTGCACATGTAAGGGGAGAGTGGGGTGGGAGGAAGGCAATGAGAGGCGATCAGCAATCGCTCCTCACCAGAAGGGGCCAGAGAAGTGGGCATTTCCGAGCTCTGGCAGGCGTGCGGTCCAGCCACGTATTCTTGGCTGTTCTTTAAACTGCACAGGCCAAAATGAGTGGAGTATTAGTATGTATTTAATTTTTCCTGATAAAAGCAACCTGGTTTTCTTCATCTTTCCCTAATCTTTGTTTACTCCTATCTGTTAATAAAATTTGGGCAAGTTTTTCATATAAACCTGAGAGTAGATTAAACATACTCCCACCACAACTTGTTTGGTGTTGACTTCTCAGCAGCCCCATTTCCACGCGTAGGGAGAAGGCAGACTCTAACTCACTGATGAAATGATCCAGAACTCCCAATGAACTCCGCAGATTAATGATGTGATTCTATTGCTAAGATGATACCTTGTGCCGAAAGCACCCCAGGCCACAGCCCCACCTGATGGAGAGGTCACTGCTGCAGGGGGCACGGGGCAAGGCCTACCCACTTACAAAAACCTCTGGCCCACTGAGGGCTTCCCTTGCTGTGGGGTAATCTGCAACTCAAACTTGTATCCAGAGACACAGTAGTAACAGCCTTGTCCCACTGTGAGAGAAGTAACAGCTTCCTCTAGCATCTATTGGGCACAGTTAGCACATGAATATAATGCCTCAATGAACAGGCCCACAGGATCCAAGAACAGCAGCCAGGGGTTACAGCAATCATACCCCTGCCCAGCACACAAAAGCAATGCTTGTGCTTTGGTGCCTGTGTTTGGGTGGCGCCTGAAAGCTCTGAGCGCAGGCTCATCACAAGATAACTTCCTACGGTTTCTAAAATAGTTTAATTGATTCGCTAATACCCACTTCCTGTCATGAGAGCCTTGTGCCACAGAGATAAAAACCATAAAACGATGCAGGAAAAAAAGCTACAGAATTCAAAACAACATGCTAAGTAACTTCAATTGTCACCTAAAGTCCGTAGAATCAAATGGGGGGCATGGCCCGCTGTTTTCCAATTTTTTTCCATAACACATGAAGCCTTGTATGGATTTTTCTTTTTTTACTAAACTGAATGCTTTCTAACTAGCCCAGAAGTGAGAAACACCTCCTACTCCCTATTCCACTGCATTTTGGGGGAAAACACAGCCTCCTAGTTAGTATGTTGCTACAGACAATATTTATTACTACAAAACTGCATTTATATGTACGACTATGCTTCTCGGTTAACATTTCACTTGTAAGTCATGACCAGCATGCTTAAAGAAGTAGCATGACGCTCTCTAAGAAGAGAACACACAGGCTCAGAAGCATCCTACAGTCAAGTTGGCCACATCCTGAAGTCTCCTTGGAGGGCAGCCTGATGGACCAAGTGTGCCAGGCCTGCCCCCCCCCCTTGCCTCTATCCCAGGTCCAATGGGCCCTATTTTATCTGAATGTGGTTTTCAACTCTGAAGCACACACATATAAGCATACAAAACAGCGAAAATAATGCGCTGTCCTGCATGCCTGTTAATCTCTATGTCCCATTCCTGGTCTTCCCTACTTCTTTCCGAGGAAATGGCACATTTCAAGGAACCTAAGAAGCCTCTGTTGCAAGAAAAACATTGCTATCTTCCTCTAAGAAAATGGGAAACATTGACAGTCAATTGTCAATGCACCTTCTCCAGAACTGATCAACTGCACTTACCAACAGATGAATCTTTAAAATAGTAAAACACCGAGTTAATGTTTATTTCCTTCTAATGATTAAAGTTCTGCTCTTACTCAATGAAGCCTCTGTATATAAGTAAAATTAATTCTGCGTATATAGTTTCTGTTATTTCTGAGAATTAGCTGGTGTGGAAAACACATCGAATGCAGTGTGTGTACATGTGTGTGCACATGCACAGGCATGCATGCATGTGTGTGTACACCTAGGTATCTGTTTCTGGAAGAATAGGAAGAGCAGCTTAGACCTGTCTCAGTTTACCTTAGCACAAAGGGAGCTTACCTTCCCAAGACTTGAAAATTCCCCTATTATTATTTCCCATACACAAGCGACTATGTCAATAAGTCTGTCTTGTTTATCCTTTAGTCTCTAATATCTTGGAAGGCAAGGCCTATGTTTTCTTTGCATCTTGTGAAATCCCCAGTTTATGGCCCCATGGACCCAACTACATGAAACACGCCGGTGGCGCACATCAGATCCCCCTGGGCTGACTTCAGCTAGTAGTCAGCCTGTGTGTTTTGGAACTGCCACCTAAGCAACCCATGAGTACTTTACAGTGGGAGGAGAACAACTAGTATTTGTGACTAATGCCTCAAGTCAGATTAAAAGTTCTTGTCATTGTTTATTACAGTGACCCCAAAAAGTCATCTATCTTACACTGACTTCTGAATGCTACCCCATCCTGGTCCACACCCAATCTTAACACACAAAACCCATATTTATACACCCCACAATAATTCCCAGATTACATGCATACAGAAGTGTCCCAAACAGTTCTGAAATACTGTATTTGGTAAACAGTGCCAGCTCCACTTTGAGGCCATGGAGATACTAAAGTCTAGGCTGCGTTCTAAAGCAAGAGGCAGGGTTTTAGAGAGCCATGTGCTCAGGCGACCATCCATCAGTCCATTATGGATTAGAGACCCGGCTTGCCGTTGCCTGGCCTGCTTTATTGAGAATCAGCAGATATATCCTACCTTTAAACAACAACGTTCTTGCCCTGGCCCGGCGTGGCTCAGTAAGTTCAGTATAGTCCCGTTCACCAGAAGGTTGCCGGTTCAACTCCCCATCAGGACACATGCCTGGGTTGCAGGCTCAAACCCTGCTAGTGGGCGTGCAGGAGGCAGCTGATCCATGTTTTGCTCTCACATTAATGTTTCTCTCTCTCTCTCTCTCTCTCTCTCTCTCTCTCTCTCTCTCTCTCCCTTCCCTTCCTCTCTCTCTCTCAAAAAAAATCAATTAAAAATATTTTAAATAAAACTACATTCTTATATTCACAAATCTGGTAGATTCTAGTGCAGTTACCAACAAGAAAGTTGACTGCGGCAGAGGAGTCGGCAGTGCACAGAAGGGCAGGGGTGGGTAGTACCACCCCTCCAGTGTTCTGAGAGAAAAAAGGAAAAATATAGAACTAAATTGTTAGTTCTATATTACAATGAATAATGATCAGATGAAAAAGAAATAAAAGACCAATCTAATTTGAAGGACCAGACACCCAGCCTGCTCCCTCCTCTTGCCTCCTGACCGCTCCCCTCGGCTCCTGGACTAAACAGTCTGCTTGCCCTGGAAGGGCATAATGTAGAGGAAGAAAGGCTTCCCTGAAGAGAACACCGGAATATAGTAAAGGAAATCAACAGAAAACCAAGATCCTGAGCAAAAACATAATGACAAGTGGTTTCTTTCTTCCCACGCGACCCTTTATTTCCAGTCAGGACGTGAATAAACACATTCTTGGGTCCAAATGCTGAAACCCTTTCTCCAAATACTTGATGCAGGGCTGAATGGAGCAGGAAATGATGAACAGAGAAAGGAATGCCGCAGATTCCAGATGGATGGAGCCAGCTGGGGGTGCTCAGGAAGCTGCTGAGGTCTGACCATCACCTCCCAGGATTTGTGAGGGAGTCATCACCGTGGAAGCACAACTGCAAGGGGACAATCGGGGGTCTATAGCCCACCCAGCTCAGAGGGAATCTCACCAGCCAGACCATCCCCCTTCCAGGGAGGTATTGACTTGGGCTGCCAAGCTAGGGGCTCTCACAGAAGCAAGCTGGTCAGTCCTTGGGGTTTGTACCTGGTATGAAGCAAGAGCCAGATACAAACACCCTCTGAGTCTGCCCCAAGTTAACAAGCGGACGGAACTCCCCATCAAAAACTACAGAATCGTCCAGGGATTGCCTTCCCCTTACTGACACCAGACACACTCCGGTTCCCCTGCAGGGAGCAGACTTCCATGAGGCAAGGTGGGACGCTGCTTACTTCTAAATGATTACAGCTCAAGTACCAGTGTTTGCAATGGTTTCTTTTTCATGTGTCCTCTAGACTAATATCTCTCTCACTTGAATTCCAGTATATTCTCCTGAGTGGCAGAGACCAGCCCAGGGACCTCGAAGCTGGTGGAAGACTGGGAGCTCCCACCTGACTGCAGTCAACTGAGAGAACAGGCCAGAAACGGGGGCGGGGGGGACTGTAAGAACACCCCCAGGTTGTGGGCCTAAAAAGTTAAAGGTTTCTGATACAAATACAAAATATTAAAAAACCAAAAACAATTGTAGAAAAAGCTCTCAAGCCATAGCAAGTGGAAAGGCAGGTGTCCCAGTAGTGAGGCCGCAGGGCAGGTGGTTGGGGCCTCACCAAGCAGTCCTCAGGGCTCTCAGACTGCAGGTGTCCCCAAACACACACCCATAGACCCCCCCTCCCTGGGGATCAGACTGCATGAGCCATGTGACCACTGCAGTGTCTCTGCAGCCTCCATCCTGTCTGGAAGACAAAACAAGATTAAGGCTTGCTTGAGAAACAAGACCCATTGTATGTATATATATATGTATGTGTGTGTGCGTGTGTATAATATATATATATAGTGATTTCAGAGAAGAGGGGAGAGGAAAAGAGAAATAGAAACATCAACAATGAGAGAATCATTGATATAATTGATCGGCTGCCTTCTGCATGCTCCGCACTGGAGATGGAGCCATCAACCTGGATATATGCCCTGACTGGGAACTGAACCGTGACCTGCTGGTTCATAGGTTGATGCTCAACCACTGAGCCATGCTGGCTGGGCAGGACCCAGGTTTATACTCCACATTCCTTACTTCAGCACACAAGGCCAGTTCCCTGGTGCCATGGACCTTAGCTATGGGGAAACAATCCGCAGAAGCTGCTGTGAGCCCTCCTTGTATCTCCACCCCACCACCACACTGGGCACACAGCACTATGTACCTTTACCCCTGACACAGGCCCCAGAGCCTGTGTGGTGTGTGTGTATGTGTGATGTATACATGTTGGTCTGTGTCACATGTTTATATGTACACATAGTTGCATGTGTGTGCACATGTGACCATGTATTGTGCCCATATGCTTCTGTGTTTATGTCCAAAAGTTGTTCGGGGCTTAGGGAATGTGGTGTGTGTTTTCCATATGAGCACGATATAAGCAGAATTTATCGCACTTGAAACTCACCCCTATGAAGTAGATAAAATAACCAATTTTTTGATCCTAAGTTAAAAACCATTTATGGCTGCCCGACAGGCCAGCATGGCCTCGGGGAAGGGCTGAGCTTGCCAGCCCAGTCCCTAGCAATCTGGAATTCCCCATCCCAGCCCCCATCCCAAAGGCTATGGGAAAGCCAGCCCATCACAGCATCCTACGCAGACATCTAACAAGAAGCCAGCTTGGTCAGGTCTCCTGGGATCTGCATGCTGATGGAGTTTCCGGAACAGTTCTTTTTCCTGGATCTCTGCTGATAGCTCTGTACCAGAGTTTGACCCCAGTCTTGGAAAGCCTCAATTTAGCTGGGCCAACATAAGCAGATGCCCAGAGGCTTGGAGGCCTGGGGCTAAACCCCCCCCCCATATGCCCAAATTTAACTACCCCACTCTACCTGCCTCCCCCCTGACCTGCCTTGCCATAGAGCCTCCATCTGTAGGTCTTAGAAGTGGCTCAGGCATTTGAGGCAACTCAAGACACTCAGCTGGGAAGTGGGTCAGCAGGCTGCAAGCCCCCACCTGTCGTGGCCTCTCGAGGACCTCGGGTTCATGAGAAAGTGTTGCGCTGCTCAGTGAGTCCCATGAATGCCCATTTGAAGATTCACTGAGAAGGAGAAGGCCTCAGGTGGGAAATCAGCTATCTGTTTGAGGAAGCGATTTGATACACACCCAAGCAGGCTGTGCCCTACTAACCACAGAAGCACCTGGGTAAGTGCAAGTTCATCACAGGACAACGTAGGCAGTTATAAACACACTTGCTGTGTGACCTTGGGAGCCTCCCTGCAAACAATCAGTACAACGTCCTACGGGAGCCGTCTTTGCATCACTCGGCAGGTCTGCGGCTCCCAGAGCCAGGCCTGATCTGTGAAAATGGACAGCATACACAATATCAGACAAACCGGCTGTCCTGGTAACTCCCAGGAATGGATTTAGAACCAAAAGGAGAAACTACAAGAGCTAAAAAGAAAATGAAATCTTTTTCCTCAAAAGAGAAAACAACCACACAAAACAAAGCTAAAGAGAAGATCTGGGGGCAGGAGTCGCATCCTCAGCCATTTCATGGGCTAGGCTGCGTGAAGATCACTGAAGGTCACCCTGTGTGGCTTTTTATAATGACAAGGAAGGAGGAAACTGGCCCTGACTCAAGTGGCCTGCACACAGATCACACCTAAATGGACCCATATGGCGCCGTACAAAACTATGAGTCCAACAAAAAGGCTCCAGAAAGAGATACATGAATAATTAGCACCCTTAACTCTGTTCAGTGTCCCCAAGAAGCCAGAAGCTGGAACTCAATCCCAGAATCCTGTCTGTTCCAGAGGCAATGGGGAAGAGGGTTCTCGGGAAAGACCTGGTGACTTGGTCCTGGTCCTGGTGCACTCGGCTGCTGAGCAGGGAGCACGGCAGCATCCAGTGCACAGGGGGATGCAGTCACCTGGTTAGGAGAGCACCACCGCCCGACGGGAGGACCTGACCTTTGGATTTCATCCTGCTGGCAATTGGGGGCCAAGAAAGAAGAATTCTCTACATTTGGGAAATTTTCAGGCAACAGGAACAGAAGCAATGTGAGAGGAAAACACATTCCTTGGCTGACTCAGAGTGAAGGGCACTGTGCTCTGTGTCTAAAAAGGTCCCGGTGTCCTTCGTAACCCTGAGTGTGGCTCCCAGCCTCCCCCCAGCCCTCCTAGGAGACACTGACCACAACCATATGTTTGACATGTTGAGATGCAGCATTTACCAACCACGGGCTTATCCCAAGAGGCTAACTGTCCCCCACGTGGGGCTCAAACTAACTCGAAAACTGAAACTAACAATGCCAAATTTCAGGAGAGAGGGAGCTGCGCCCTGGGGAATCCAGCCCTGCATGCAGAAACAGGCCTAGCATTTGCAGACACTCAAAGAGCGAGGAATCACTATCTCTGATCCCACGGTCATCTTGATGATCCATCATTTCCAGCAAGGATTAAACACACACACACACACACACACACACACTCAAACCAAAAGCTCCCCAGACACTCTGATCCCTGAGTAGGTTCCCGCATTTTCTGGGTTCCAGCCCGCGGAGAGAGCTGAGGAGCCAAGAACTGGGGGACACTTATCTCCTGATTTCTAAGGATGATTATGGGACTTGCACTTATACCAAAGTTTAAATGTGTTAACTGTTCATTTTGGAAGCTGCCTGACACTTAAAGAAAACGCCGGGTCATCTGCTGCGGACGACGTGACTTTAAGTTCCCTTTCACCGGTGACTGAGTTTTCTGAACACAGCAGCTGGAGCGCCAGACCTGCTGAGCGTGTCCGGGCCGGTCCGAGGCCCCTCCGCCCCAGCAGCCTCCCCTGTGCTCCAGCTTGCTGCTCACTCATTTCTGCGCTCCCGCGGCAGCCCTGCTCCTGTCTCTCCCACACTTTCCCTGCACAGAGTGAGCCTTCTACAACCCAGGTAAATCATTTTCTCTTCGGAACACTGTCCTATCCGTTTTTAAAGTTGTGTTTTTAAAGTCTCTATGGACCTATCTAGATACAAAATTTCACATCCATGCATGAGAGTCACGTCCTTGCTTTTTCAAAACAGACCTGTAATTTCTTATTTGCTTCCCTCTTCCTTCCAAAGCCTTCCCACACTCCCCACCACAGGGCGTCAGACTGACGGGCCTGTGCAGGGTCTTCATTTCCACGTCTGCACTTGTTTACCTGGCTTTTACTGCTCTTTAAGGGGATGACTTTCTGTATTTTGCTTTTCTTTCTAGTCATACCCCATGGAACTTCCTGCATGTCATGTGGCCTGGCCTGGCTCTAACTCAGTCCTCTGAAAGCTGCATAATATTCCACGCTGTGGAAGCACCCTCCCCATTGGCATACGCGTTGTTTTCACTTTTGCTGTGTGTCCGTTTAACCCTGACTGTAGTGCTGCTGCCATGAGCATTCCTGTACATCTCTACCTACCAGTCAAGGTTAGAGCATTCCCTCATGCTGTGAGCTCCTCCTCTCCTTTGCAGCCCCCCAACACTGACATCAGGATGCAGGAAACTAGACAACCAGTGAGGATGCGCCCTCACTCCCCTCACCTCCCCCACCCGACCCTGCCAATGCCACGATCTTACATCTGCTCTCTCACCTTGGACTCTCCAGGAGTGACCAGCAGCTGCACGACTCAACATTCAAGTCCCCACAAGGCCCATCCGCATGCCCCACTCCACCCACTCAGAGGCCAGAGGCCTCTCCACACGCCTCACTGGCCGCCCCAGCCGACCACTGCTGTCCTCCAGAGCTGTGTCCACTGCCCGGCTCCCTGTCACACAATGACTCCCTCCTTCTCCAAACTCTTAATGGTAGGTTCAAAGCTGCTTTCCCCCTCACACCTGACCTCGCCCACCTGCTATCAGCACAAAGTGCAGCCGTCCTATCTGTTTAGTGGGAACTCTAATTTGCTGCAAGATGAACATAACAAGTAGCTTCAAATTGGGGCTTCAAATCACACTGGTAACACCTGTCAATGAAGAGCAGCACGGTGGAAGTACCACAGGCTCATTAAGCTCCCTCCCAAAAGGTCTTACTCTCCACTTTCACAAAGAAACTGAGGCAGAGAGAACTTGGATTTTTCTGAAGACACAGAATTAGTGAGAAAACACAGTTGTGACGCAGTCTTTGTGGTTGGCTACACCCTCCACCTCTCCAGCGCTGGCTCCCGGGCCTCTGGTCCCCACAGCGGCCGGCAAGCTCCACCTGTGAACACAGAAGCCCGACCATCTTCACTCACTGAAGTGCGACTTGCGAACCTCGCACCTCAGGCCTTAGCAGCTACCACTTCTGGTTGTTCCCAGCAAACATGTCCATCGCCTTCCTAAACATGTGCTTGTCTGAAGACTAAGACATGCTGCACCAGTCTTCTCACTCCCCAAGAACCTGCAGGCAGGTGGGCGTGTGTATACACTCAAACGTCTCGTTAGCTTCAGAGAAGCAAATCTAAACGTTTTCTACCAAATGCTATATTGCAGCCAGGTGATCCATCTACAAGGCTGCCTCAGGCTCACCTGCCCAGTGCCTTGGGGGTTGTATGAGTTGTGGGGGAGGGAGAATGGGCGGCTCTTCTTGAAGAATCATTTCTGGATTTCTGCATTCTGTTCAAAGATCGCATCTTCACAATTTCTCTCCTCTCGAACTCCTACCCTGAAAACCCCTGGTCAGTGGCTCAGAGCAACCGGGCCTGCACTCGCCGCAAAGTTTCCCAGCCCTTCACTATCCCCACCCCCAACCACCACCACCACCACCACCACCACCACGACCACCACCACCATTCAAACCCAAGATCATGGACAAAGAAAAGACAGATAGTATTAAGTGGTGAGGAGAACAAGAACGTTAGCATAACACAAAAGCGGGTTCAAATCCCAGTCCCACTCTTACAGGCTGGGTGACTTTGGGCAAGTTATTTAAGTTCTAGAAGTCCTCCTTCCTGGAGTTGTGAGAATTTAAATTACAGTGAGATGACACACACAAGCTAGACACTTGAAGGCTGCATCCCTCTCCTCCCCCACACGCATGCACAGCAAACCCACCCCCTTCCCAGGCAAAACCCGGAGCCACAGGCTGAAATCACCCTTGGCCCTGAGCCCAGCTGCTCCCCAGGCACAGTCCCATTCTGCACATTAGTCCTTAGGGGTTAAAAATAGCACAGGCATCTAGCTGATCTCGGTTAATAGAATATCCAGGTTAATTTTAGCATCAAAAAGCTCAGGAGAATATAAAATCCCTGATGCCAAGAACCACGTGTGGCCAGCACGGCCTCTTTTTACACTGTCAAACACACACACACAACTAATGTCACTGACGCACTGACATCACTCCCTTAAATTCACAAAAGGTTTTCTCTAATTGAGAACACAATTTTTCTTTGCCCTGTGAAGCCACTACAACTAACAGTAACTATTTTAACTTAGCAGGACCACCACCTCATCTGATCCTTATAGCAACCTGTGAGGGTCACACTACTGTTTCCCATGGAGGAAATTAGGTTACATATCCCACTTTCAGCAGAGCGCACCTAGAACCCTGAGGTCCCAACCCCTGTGGTCTGAGTCTTTGCGTCACCTCCCCTCCTCCCAGCTGAATGGCGAAGGGAGGCGCAGGCTAGGGACTCTCTTGCCATGGTTCCCTGTTCTTCTCTCACTCAGAGCCCTGCCCTGCCTAAGGGACCCCCTGCTCCTGGTGGGATGACTCTGGCCACTCGGTGGAGGGAAAGCAGAGGCTGGGGCACGCCCGCAAGCAGGGCCACGTTTTGCTGAATGGGAGGAACAGCCAGTTCCGATGTGCTTGTGCTGGACCCAGGCTGCCATCGCCCTTCTTGGCAGACAAGCCCTAATCTTACAGAGAAGGAACATGAGAGCTTACTCTGAGCCCAGTGAGCACACAAGGAGTGGCTGCAGTGGATCCAAGGAGAAGGAGGGGAGATACAGGGTCAGAGGAAGGCCTGCAGCCCGGAACCAGGCGGAGCTCAGCCTCCCATGGGACACAGCCGTTAATACACCGAACAGAACCAAATGGCACCTCAGACGGATGCGGAAAACCATGAACAGAGCAGGCGGGCTTTTCTCACTGACGTGCAAGGCTATGCTTTTTTATTTGGGGAGAGGAAGAGAGCTTGAGAGAAACACCTTTGTGTGCTGCTCTTAAATGAACATATTTATCAAGACAAGATGACACTTCAAAATGGGTAGTAATTATTACGGAAAAGGAACAGGTCCCTGGGAAGCGAGGCTGTGGAGCAGTGCTTAAAGAATGGAGCACGGGGCCCCAGACAACGCTGCCCTGCCCGGCACAAGTGGTCTCCGTGTGGGTTCTTCCCCAATCAGCGCCTAGAAATCTTCTAGCTGCTTCCCTTCCAGCGCCGAAGTCCTGACTCACGGAAAGTCAGAACACACTTCCTCAAAGCAGTCGGCTCATAGGAAGTGCGTCCAGCTTACAAGACAAGAGACGCTGGTGTAGAAACAGTTAATAACCGGCACCAAAGGCAGACAGTGTTTAAGATTTTTAAGTGTCCTGAAGAGCTATCCACGATAACACTGCAAGACTGACATGGAGAAAACAACAGATTCAAGACAAGGACTCAAAATAGTTACAATAAAAACATCTCACTGTTATTTGGTACTTTCTTATGTATTATCTCATTTGCAAAAGGTGGGGGGAAAAAGAAAGGGGAAGAGGGGAAAAGAGACTCTTTCCATTTTCCCCAACTTTAGCCTTTCAGATGAGACCAAGTTACCATCACACTTTCCAAAAGGATTTAAGGACTAAAGGCGAAACTCTTACATGTAAAAAAAACACACACAAAACAAAACAAAACAAAAAAAACCACCTCTTCATCCCCTCCAAAGTGTTCTGCCTTTTTTCTTAGCAACAGCGGTGATATTGCTCTTACTGGTATAACTTTAGGGAGAATTTTTCCTTTTGTCTTTTTCTGAGAGTGAGGCAGGCAGGCGTTAATGCAAGGCTGAACAACACCGTCTTGTGAGCTCCCACCAGATGCAGTAGACAATAAGAGCCTGCATTTTGCAAATGGAAAAATAAGGCTATGAAAGGGGAGGACACTTGCCCCGGGTCATCTAGCAAGCCAACAGCAGACACGGGCATGCAGCCAGCTAGCCTGGAAACAAGGCTCAGAGATGAATGGACAGCTCGGCCAGTGTCTCTCCAAAGAAGGAGAGGCGAGCACGCATGTGACGGTGTGTGCGGTGTCTCATGCACATCTGCCCCTCCTCCAAACCAGCTCCAGTGTCCCTCATCATGCAGGCAAGTCAGAGCCGAGACTGGCCACAAATAGAGGACCAGGGAAAGCAATCAGCACACCACCCACCTCGGGCTCATCATCATCCTGCTCTAAAGGCTTTCCCACAAGTCAAAGGAGACTGCCCCAAACCAGCCCACCCACACTTCACCTTCCGGGTCTCCAGCCCAGCCCCTAACTAGCGGCACAGCCTCGTCCATTTCTGTGCCCAGACACAGAAGGAGGCCCCGTCAGTTCTGTGTGTAGACCCTGACTCTCTGGATGCCCGCAGCTGCAAAGATGAGACAGATGTCACCCTCCTGTAGCCCAGCCCAATAGGCAAAGACTCTCCTCAGGAAGGAGAGAAAACAGGGGCTTGTCGGAGCTGGAACCATGTGCAGGGAGTTGGATGACTGCTGCACAGGCATTTCTACCTCACTGCGATAGCTCCCACACATGGGAGTGGGCGAATCCAAAGGCTCTAACAATACCCATTCCCCATGTGGGGTTAGAGATGGCAGATGTTCCGGTCACTGCACTAATCCTCAGCGGAGCTGGGTATTCCTCTCGCTTGTTTAAAGTGCAGCACACAAGAGAGACCACCAAACAGTGTCATCTAACCCCCTTCTTCCACACCAGGCCCCTCCATGCTGGGGTCCAGAGCCCTCCCGGGAGTGTGCACTTGACAGGCAGTGGGGCTGCTTCCCCTGGACCTTTGAGTGTCTCCTCGCCCTCTTGCTTCACGCACTATGCCATCCTGGAAAGAAATCAATGCTCTCTACTTAATAAACCGCCATTCCAGAGCCTTCCTTGAGCAGAGTCAGAGGCTGGCTTGCTGTGCTGACACAGTCCCCAGACCCATTCCTGTCTGCTGCACCCAGAACCTGGCACTCTCCCCACCGCCACACCCACACTCCAATGCCCCCATCTTCTCTCCTTGACTTTCCAAGGAAGCACCTCAAATCCTCAGGGGTCCACCACAAAACTCACTGGACCCAGGCAATGAGTGAGGGCTCTTGGCTGAGGGAACCCTAACAGAGGCACTTTCTTTCCCCTGCCCCCACTTTTGGGTGGCTTCAGTGTTGAATCTCTCAGTGTGAGCGTGCAGCAGACTTGAATCAAGTAAACAAGAGCAGCCCCCTCCAGGCTGACTCCCCAGGCTGAAGTGCTGCCACATGCTATCTGCAGTGCTTCTGAGCCAAAAACCAACAGCGCCTCAGCAATGATCCATAAACCAAAATAAAGCAGACAGGAAACAACATGCTGATTTGGGGTAGCTGGAATTCCTCAGGCAGCATCAAATGTCATCAGCAACTGACACTTCAGCAGTCACTAGCTGCCTGGCGCGGTTCCCAGTGGCCCTTTTTCACGGGGGAATAGATGGGGATGTGGAGCACGCCCAGGGACAGGGAGGTCAGTAGGCAAGAAGGACCTGAGCATGACGACACTCCGGGTCCTCAGAAGCCCTCTCCAACGTGAAATGTCCTCTCACCCAGCACATTCATGGCATTCATGTCTAACAGTAATTCCAGGCATAGATCTTGCTGGTTTTTTGTATTTTTTGGGGGGGGGGGTGAGGGGATAGGGGTGGGGGTGACTTGCTTATCACCCTCCCGAGATAAAACAGAACTGGGGAAAAACAAACGAACAAACCTCTCCAGATAAACCCAGGAAATCCAGATATAGCCCTCCAGCCCACTCCAGAATCTGCATTTCATTTCCCTCCCCCACTTCTTGAGTCCAGTGAGAAAGGCAGAATCCTCCTGGGTGACAGGGCCCGGCCAACAGCTCCCTCCGCCAGTTCTCAATGGAAGGTGGGGGAGGGGGGCTCCCTGCCCTGAGGGAGCCCCGGGCCAGAGATTGCTCCACACGTTCACAGGCAGACATATGCGCACACAAACACGCAGTCACCGGCACAGATGTGTGCACACAGACACATGTGCACACAAAAACACACACCCACACAGAGGTGTGCGCACACAGGCACCAGTCAACAGCCCAACCCGGCCCCTCGCCCCTGGGGGAACAGGAGGAAGGGCCAACACGTTCACAGAAAAGGAAGTTTCTGGGTGCAGCAGCTGAGGAGATGCTGAGCCCTGAGATGGGTGGATGTGACACCTGAAATGCACGCATCCAGAGTCTCCACGCGCGCGCACGCACTGAAGCACAAGCACACACTCTTAGAGGAAACCCACCCGCGTCCTACAGCGCACCACCCGCTACGTCCAGGCGACCCCACCCCCGCACTGCACCTCCAGGGACTTGGGGCCGCTCGCGGCGCAGGGGGGCTCGGGGAGCTGAGTTCCCGAAGCCGCCGGGCCTGGCTCTGCCCAGTCACCGACCTCCGGGAGAGGTGGGGAGGGGGCCGCGGCTGGCGGGCCGGCCGGCCTGGGGGAGGTGAGGAGGGGGCAGTCCTGGGGGCACAGCCCACTGACCGCTGGTGCCCACGAGGGCAGAGGGGCGCGGCCCGCCGCGGCCCAGCAGTCCGCGGCGGGTGAGGAGAGAGCCTCGGGGAAGCGCGCATCTCCAGGAGCGACTCGGGGAGCTGGGGGCGCCGACCGCGAGACCCGCGAGGACCCCGCTGCCCCGCCGGCTCCCGGACGCTCACCGATCTTGATCTTCACGCTCTGGAAGACCCGGAGTCCCTCTTCCTCCACCGCCATGCTGGTCGGATTCGCGCGCGGAGTCCCGCGGAACAGCCGAGCCGAGCGGCCGCACAGTCCCGGCTCTGCGCCCTACCCAGAGCCCGCCGGGTCGGGGGCGCCCGGGCCTCCCGGCCCCGCCCACGCGCCCGCCCATCGGCCCTACCCAGCTCCCCATTGGCTGCGGGCGGGCCGAGGGGCGAGGCCGTGACGGCTCCGCCCACAGCGCGACCCCAACTGCCCATTGGCCGAGTCGGGGGAGGGGCGGGGTCTGTTTCCGCGGCGGGATCCCGAGGGACCCCGGGCGGGTGGTGGTGGCCAGGGGACCGGGAATGGGGGAGCTAAGGGGGACGCGGAGGAGGGTACAGTGAAGGCCGCGGGAGGGGCGGGGGAAGGACCCTAAGAGGATAGCGGGGGGCAG
>PVJC01017453.1:0-32487 GCA_004026665.1 Murina feae | reverse complement strand
CAATTCAACTTCAATCTCTTATTAAGTTCCTTAAAGTACATAGAATCAATTATAGTTCATTCATTCATTCACTAGGCAACAAATTCTTATTGAATACCTACTATGTGCCAGGCAGAATAAAATAAACAAAATCCCATGCTCTTCTGAAGCTTATAGTCACAAAGGTTGTCAAGCTTTTCTATGAAGGACTATAGAATATTTAAATATAAAAGCCTATTTATATAGTATATATAAAATAGAATAAACATGAAAGCAACTGTAGACAATACATAAGCAAATAGGCATGGCTGTGCTAAATAAAAATTTACTTACACAAACAAGTGGGGACCTAGATTTGGCCTGTGACGTGTAGTTTGCTGACCCCTAGCATCTACTGGAGGGGTCACACAAAAATAAAAAGGTAAATGAGTGAAATATATATTAAAAACCTATAGAATGTGATAAAGGTGTGTGTGTGTGTGTGTGTGTGTGTGTGTGTGTGTGTGTGTGTGTGTGTGAGTGTTAACGTATGGCTTGCAATTTTAGATAAGGTGGCCAGGAAAGTGTTCACTTGAGTGAAGACCTAAAGGAAGTGAATTAATCTGCAGTAATAGCAGAGAGAATTCAGGTGCAAAGGCCTTGAAGAATACGACTTAGAGTACTCCAGCCAGTGGTGTCTAATCCAGACAGCAAGAGAAAAGATCAGAGAGGAAATGAAAAGAGGGGCCACCAAGGTGGGAAGTGGGGTCCTATGGGTAATTGTAAAGTCTGTGGCTTTTTAATCTGAGTTGGATGGGAAATCGTAGCAGGGATTTGAGTAGAGGAGTGGGAGGACCTGTTGCTGCCCTGAACGACAGATTGCAGGTAGGCAGTCAGGGAGGCCAGATAGGAGGCTAGAGTGATGACCCAGGCAGGAGCTAACTGGGATGTGAACCACAGCAGCAGTGGAGGTGCTGACAGTGATGAGCATGGAGATTATGATTTTTAAGTACAGCCTGGATTTCCTGAGCACTTGGGGGATATGAGAAAAAGAAAGGAATGAAGGGTAACGTCAAGGTTTGAACTGAAGCAACTGAAAAAGAGGAATCTCCACTTAGCACCTGCGGGAAGAGGAGAGCATATCCAGGCCATGGTTTTGAAAGCAGTGTTTGACATTTTGTTTGTGGACATGGAACTGAAGATGTCAAATATGAAGTTGGTTATATGAATCTGGAGTTGAGGGGGAAGTTCTAGGCTGGGTTAGAAGTTTGCAAGTCGTCATCATATAGATAGTATTTAAAGCCATGAGACTGAATGAGATCACTAAGGACATAAATGTAGATAGGAAAGAAAATGTGGGAAAACTGAGCCCCAGGCAACTCCAATATTAAGTCAGGGAGATTAGGAACAATTACGAAGACAGAGTCCTTTAGACTTAGGCACTTTAGATGATCAGTTTGAATCTTTGAATATGGTATGTTTTAAAACACAGACTTCATTGACAGCTGAAAATAATGGCAAATACTTGACATAGATTTAAAGAAAAAATATTTTTCTTTATTGGGAAA
Organism: Murina feae; assembly: GCA_004026665.1. Taxonomy (NCBI): domain Eukaryota; kingdom Metazoa; phylum Chordata; class Mammalia; order Chiroptera; family Vespertilionidae; genus Murina; species Murina feae. Next base: position 30,961 of record PVJC01017453.1, on the reverse strand, counting down.
TTGCTATATGCATACTCCAAGGCCTGAAGGACACAAAATACAAGTAACACAGGGGAGAGAGATGTAACTGTAAGTTTCTCTCTGAGGCCAGGGCCTGGGTCTTTCCATCTTCACGTCCATTGCCTGGTACATACAGAATTTTGCGTCCTTTTCTGCAGAATGACTGATTTGAAATTGGCGCTTGACCAATTGCTTCTACTAATCCGAGGCTTGCTTAGTTTGAAAAAGTACAACTAAGTCTATGACTGTTCCATTTTATATTCAGAATTTTATGTTTCTAATAAGTTTTTGCAAAGGCCATTTGCAAAATGGCTGCACAATATAACAGACACCTGTTGAAAAGTAATGAATGGTCTGACTATTTTATGTCAATCAATTGGAAGGATATGATATTGTAGCAAGTGGCAGTAGCAAGGAGGTAAATGACAGATTCCAATCCTGGTTTGATCGCCAATGTAATCTTGGCAAATAGGTTACTGTGGGTAAAGTTTTCTTATCTACTTAAACTGCATGTGCTACCATCACGTCATTATCTTTTGGGCCATTTTTTCCTTACTGTTTTGATAAATTTCTTAGGCTTGGGTTAAATTTTCCAAATGACATATGCTAACAATTGACGGTAATGTATGTTCCATAATGATTTAATTGTATAGTGAATTTAGTATTTTTCCTAAATATTTCACATATATTTTATATTTCACACAAAATTAAAGGGGCATGTGTAGGTCTCTATTTGAACAGATGCAATATGTTCTAGACAGAATTTACATTTTCTCTACACAATAGCAACAAAACAAAACAAGGAAGACTTTTTAAATAAAGGTGAAGAAGCAGATGAAAATGATGGTCACTTAATAAGAGCCGTGCTGACGGCTTCCATCTTCCTTTTTTCTCCCTGCTCTTTTGTGTGCTGCCAGATTGTCTCCTAGCTGGAGGTGACAGACAGCCCTGTCCAGATTGCATCTACAGACAACCCATCTGGGAATTGTCTCTGTGAGTTTCAAAGATGTTCCCTGTGGCAAAAACCACTTTATAAGTCTCTTTTCAAACTTGAGGTTCTGTTTAAATGTGTTAACAGTTACGGTGTGCTGTGTGGTTGAGGTGGACACTTCCTACAGTCTCCACGCAGGAGCTGTGTCCTGTATTGCGGCAACCGGGGAATGGAAACAAGCTTGGGCTGACTGCCCTTTACTGCCCTTCTGTGTTTGTCATTCCTGCTGTCCTATTCTTTCTGTGAAAACTTTTCTCATTTTTCAGATTTCTTACTTTAGCATACATGGGACAAAAAGAGTTTTTTGGGGGAAACAATGGCTTTATCCATTTTTATTTTTGATTCCTCCCATAATTAAACCTCACTGAGTATACGTCATTTATGTAACATCTTGGGAAACATTTAATATCTATTATAAAAGCATAATATGCTAATTAGGCTGGACAGCCAAACGACCTTCCAGATGTCATTCCGGATGTCCTTCCTGATGAACCTGTGGTGGCAGGGACTGAGGCAGAGGTGGTTAGGGGTGATCAGACAGGCAAGCGAGTGGTTAGGGGTGATGAGGTAGGCAGGCAGAGGGGTTAGGGGCAATCAGGCAGGCAAGCAGGCAAGCAGTTAGGAGCCAGTGGTCCTGGATTGTGAGAAGGTGCAGGCTGGGCTGAGGGACCCCCCCCCCACACACACACACATGCATTTTGTGCACCAAGCCTCTAATATATAATAACACTGTATTTTAAAGTTATGCTATGATAGGTGAGAGGTTTGTAGTGTTGATTTTCAATGCTGAAGAACCAGGGATGAAAAGATATCCATTTGTCTTGGCCAAATAAGATGAAAAGAAATTGCTGAGGAGCGTATGAAATTCCAGTATTATGAAACTAGGATCCTGAAATTAGGAGCAAAGAAGAGAAAGATAGGAAAGCAAAGGGGCAGGTAGGGAGTTCAAGATTTCTATTCAAGGTTAAAAAGAAACTCAATGTAACCATTAAACAAATATCTTGCAGTTGACTTAGAGCATTTGGCTATGAATACAACTGTATTTCCCACTTTATGATAATCTATTGGATTAATATTCCTATTAGATATTGCAGGATGGGATGACAGTTACATTTGTGAAGGATAAGTTTTAAGATTATTGAATTTTGGACAGTTTCACTGCTAACTATTCTCCCAACAAAGTACACTCCAGAAATGAGCTAGTAGCACGCCACTATGTCACTTTTAGCATTAGCAGAATGAGCCACAGAGGGGAGAAAATCCAGTGAAAGCATTTATGATATTAACAATATTCTCTTCTTGCCAGAAGAATCATATGGGGGCAAATGTAATCACAGAAGAGCTACTAGGAGAATGTAAATTTTAAGAATGGCATGATGCTTTCTTGTGTGTGTTTTTCCAAAATATTTCAGTTAAACTTTCGCAAGAGCTACTAAAAAGGGACACTCATAAAGAGTGATACTTCTTTGAGAAAAATTTTAATAAAGCAGAAAAAGATAAACCCAGGAACAGCATGATGCCACTGGATGAATCTCAGCCAAGAAAAAAAGTCTGGCTGTGGGGAGAACAATGGAATAAGTGATGCTAAATTATGTTCAAGGCGCAGCATTTGGGGGACAAAGTAGAGCAAGTACCAAGAGAACTATGGATGGAATCCGCTGGGATCATGTGCGGATTAACTTTATGTCAACTCGATTGGCCTAAAGAGTGCCCAGATAGTTGATAAAACGTATTTCTGTGTGTGTCTTTGATAGTGTTTCTGGAAGAGGTTAGCATCAGATTCAGTAGACTGAGTAAAGGGATTCCCCCTCACAAATGTGGGTGGGCATCACCCAATTCCGTGGGAAAAGGTCTGAATGGAACAAATTAAAACAAAGGAAGGGAGCATTCTACCTTTCACCCATTTTCTCCTGCCCTCAGGGGCAGAGTGGTGGTAGAAGGCGATTTCCCATGCCTCTCTTGGAGGCAAGTCCCTGCCCAGACCACAATCTGGAAGCCCAGATACCAAGTCTGCCAGTCTTTGCCCATATAGGACAGGAATGTGGGTAATGTGTTGTTTGCAAAGGATGATATATGAATCAGGAACAGATCCCTAAAGGAGTTTTGGTTTAAGTCGCCATATGGGTTGACTATTCAAAAATTAGCTGTGTCCAAGGAGATACTGGTTGAGTATCTATGGAGCACTGACAGAATCTTATTCCACTTATTTTGAAAAAAATTGTACTCCATTTTGGGAAGACTCAAGTATTTCTAGTTGGCAGAAAATGTGGCGAGGCAGATGACTTTACCCCCTTAACCTCCCCATTCTTTCCTGTCCTCATTCGCAGAAGGGGAAGAGTCTTTTAGTTTACTAAAACCACAAAGTTATCAGGGCAATTATTATCAATAAGAGTTGTCATGTAATTGTTCCACTCTGAGTACTGGGAGAAAAGGGTGAAGTGGATGGGTGGATTGTCCTAACCTTGACCACAGTGTGGAAAATAACTTAAGAACTTTGGACACATGGTGCAATTGATCCAAACTCAGGGAGTGGGAGCAGGATGAAGCTGGGATCCTGGAAAGTGGGAGAAAGATTAGAAAAAGAAGGAAGAGAGAAAAAAAAGATAAAATTATGTCACTTGAACTTCAAGACTGACTTTTATAAGAATAAAAACCAGGTCATTCAGGGATAACCTAAAGGCAAGTCTCACCATCCTTTCATTTCAAACCATGAGTTATCTAGAGAAGGCTCTTTGCAGGACTAGAGTAAACGTGCGTATCCTTCAGACATCGCTGGTGCAGCAGCAGTTACCCATTATTTGGGCTTGTAAGCTTACATGCTCTAATCGTTCTCTCTTCTGAGTAATAGTTTTATGTGGTTCAAATGAACTAACAAGCAACATTGGCTACCTGACTGAGTAATGAGGATGAGGAGGGAGGTCTCCATTCCACACTGAGTTTTAGTTCACACTTCCACATTCAGGAGTGGTAGCTTTAAATCACTGCACAGATGAAGCCATCCATTAGAGTGGACATACAAGAGGAATACATGTGCTTTTATGGCATAAATATGTCTTTCCCTATAAATCAAATGTTGATAAGTTTCAGTGAAGTGAAACATTTTGTAAAATGTTTCCTTGGCCATTTTAGAAACTCTGATGGCTGATGTTCTCACAGTCTCCTCAATACCCTTGTCTGGGGTTGTGTAATCGCAGGGAAACACAGACAGGATTCCTGTGACAAGGATGTGACCCTTCCTCCCAACCCAGTGACTCCAGGTCGAGAGAAAGGCACCTTGAACTGTTTCAGTTATAATAGGCTTATAAAATAGTACTTTAGATTCTGCCATGCGAATACTCTCTTTAAAACAGGAGATTTCTCCTTAAAGTAAGGAAATTCTGGAAAGAGGAACAATAGTATCCAAATAACAAGATCTAAAATATTAAGACATAGCACTCATCACCAGAACCAATTCAGGGGTCTCTGAGTAAATATACTTTATTCATTTGTTTAACTAGTTGAAAACTATATTTTATTTTACTGATTTAGAATTGAATGGTGATAGAAGTGCTAAATTTTTAAAAATTCTTAATTCACTAATAAAAGCAATTCATAAGAAAGTTATTATCAAATAATTATTTTTATAAATGTGTATGGTTTTTAGTTCATGAATTATATATTTGTCTATAATTTATAGCAACAATATTTCAGCTTTTTATAGGAGACCAGAACATTTTATCGTATGATTTATTATCAGTGTATCACCTACAACTTTACAGATAGTTCCTATCAATTATATCTTCTTATATATATCATTGAAAATGAAGGATAACATTTAACAGGTTCTATTTCAATCAATTCTCATGCACAGAATTTGTTAGGGATGCTAAACTTCCTTGGAAACATGTTACTGTTGTATATTACTTTACAGTTTTCAAAATGTAGTCAGCTATGTTATTATAATGCATTCAAAATAAGTTATTTTGCAATCTTGCATATGTAATTATATTTATAGTTAAATATTGAATTTTGAAATATAAAAAGAATGAGGTGTTCAAAAGAGCAAGAAATTTGACAATAAAGAAATAATATTAAATAGGCAGTGTGGTGGTATGAGCATTTTCTATCAGCCTTTGTGGGTTATCCTGCATGTCTTGATTAAGTCTCTGAATTCCTCTGACTCCAAAGTTCCAATGGTAAAGTAGGAGTTGATTAACCTTGTCAGGGATGTTGTCAAGTACATTAAGAACTACTTGATTTTATAGGCCAGTCCAGCAGTTTTATAACAATATAGCAGGGGAGTTTAAGGGGAAACATATGAGTGTGTGAGTGCATACTTTTTGGCTTTTTCTGTAGGCTGAGGCTAGATAAGCAGAAATTGAAGACCTGAGTGATGCATGAGAGGTGTGTGTGTGTGTGTGTGTGTGTGTGTGTGTGTGTGTGTATGCATGGGTGTAGGTGCATGGGTATGTGTGAAGGGACAGGTGGGCAGGAGTGATTATTTGCTGAAAGATGTATTGATGAGATAAATGGTTTATTCTTTTTGTTGACAGTGTCAAGTTAATAAATCCCATCTTTTCTTCACCTTTAAGGTGTTTTGGGAATATGAGAATATATATGAGACATTGTCACCTTAACCAGTTGCTTTGGAAATAGGAGAATATACAAGGTGGGGCAAAAATTGGTTTACAGTTGGGAGTAATTGAAATAAACTTTATTCTTGTATTATCATTTACTAATTATTGTATAATTTCCCTTATGGTCAACTGTACCTACATCAGCCCCAACCTGTATATGAGACTTGGTTCCTAACTTCAAGAGCTTATAAACAGAAACAGAGTGAGAAACATGCTATGAGGTGATGCATTAACTTAGTAACCTGACCAGCCCTCCATGCCTCCTTCGTTCCCACTGAAGCACCTCCCTTCCAGGCTTCCTTCCTGAGACCGCCCCCCCCACCCCCCAAGCTCCTTGGGTACCTTTGATTCTCAGGCATCTCTTAGACCCTCCTGTTGTTCTACTTATCAAGGGTTGATGTATTTGACATCCCCACTGGACTATGCACTTTTACATTTTTAACAATTATGACTAAGACTACACCAAACACTCGTGGGCTCTCACTGGGCTGTGCTGCCCATTGTTGACTCATTTGGAGTCCCTGATCAGAAACTGTATGTGATCCTGAGATGGGACCCACAGGGAACTAATTTTGGCATCTGTAGGGTTTGTCTGTTTTAATACCTTTTATTGATTTCAGAGAGGAAGGGAGAGGGAGAGAGATAGAAACATCAATGAGAGAGAATCATTGATAGGCTGCCTCCTGCACATCCCACACTGATGGATCCAGTCTGCAACTGGGGCGAGTGCCCTGACCAGGAATTGAACTGTGACCTCTTGGTTCTAAGGTTGATGCTCAACCACTGAGCCATGCCAGCGGGGCTGGCAGCTGTGGTTTTTAAAAAGGCAACTTTCACAGACTCCTAGATCTGAAGGGTAAAATGAGGTTGAAAACAGTATATGTTTTATTCCATCTTTTACTAAATATATCAAACAGGTGGAAAGGGGAGAAAGTGGTAGGCTTTACCAACAGAATAGAAGTTTTTACTCTTGGAATATAAAGTAGAACTGAACTGAATGTCACTTAAAATTTTGTCTTTGGGTGGAAGAAGTTGGGCTGAGGGGAGAGAGAGAGAGAGAATGAATGAGAGGGAGAGGGAGAGGGAGAGAGGGAAAGAGGGAGAGAAGGAAACAGGGAGAGAGGGAAAGAGGGAGGGAGGGAAGGAGGGAGGGAGAGAGAGAGAGAGAGAGAGAGAGAGAATTAGCATTACCACCTTAAGTCAAAGTGAATCCTTTAGGAAACGAAGTGCACAGTGCTCATGCTCACAGCAAGAAACAGGTTTCAAGAGTAAAGATTTGGCTTTTGAACCCAGCTGTGAAAGGAGACTCTCTCCAAATCAAAGCACAGGAAGGCCTGTAGTACTGCTCTCCAGCTCCCTTGCTGATCAAAGCCTTTATTTGCCTCTGTGCTTTCAAAGAGAAAGCGAGGAAAGGCAGATTACTGCCCTGATCTCCATATTCTGAATTTATCCAATTCCAAATTTAGAGAATAAGGATTCTCTAACACCCCCAGGACACAGAGCCCCACTACACCTGAGGTTTCCTTCAATACAATAAACTCTCACTCATCTGGTCGTCAATGGTTTATAATTGAAATCAAATGAAGACTTACTTGTGATTCTCATTGGACAGAGATAGCAAAAACATCTTTGTTTAAGCACAGCCTGATGTGTTTAAACAACCGAAAACTAGAAGCAAACCCACAGGAAGTGGACAAAACAGAAGGATCATTGTATTTTCCTGTCTGACCGACGTATCTCTGCAGGGAATTACCGTTAGGTGACCTGCTTTAGGCTACGTCTGACTGTGCAGTAGTGCTCTCTTGCATTAGGGTTTAAACTCCTCTCCCTTTCCCAAGCAGTCCTATGTTTTTTGCATCAGGCACCCAAATTCCTCAGGCTGTTTCCCTTCAGCCTGAAAGGGAAGAAAGGCAGCACGGAGGGACAGCAAAGTGGCCAGCATGTCTGGAGCCGAGAGTGAAGCGAGGAGTTGGAGAGAAGGTCAGAGGTAAGAGCTAGAAGTGAATCAAGTACCACCTTGTAGGCCAGAGAAAATGCTTTAGCTTTCACTCTGCTAAAAGGAGGTGTGTTAACAGGTTGTGAGTAGGGAGCATGACATGATCTGATCAGTGTTACAGAAGAACCACTTGGGTTGCTAAATTGAGAGTAGTCTAGGGCAGACATGGGAGACCCACTACCCCCTGGCAGTCATCGACGTGAAGATTATGTGGTGGAGTAGAAGGTAAGAGGTGGTTGGACTCTGGATCTATTTTGAACAAACAATTCTATAGTAAATGTGACTTCAGAGCAAACAATTCCATAGTGCATGTGATTTGAGATGGGAGAGAAGGATACAACAAGAACATTAGAAGAATGGAGTTACCAGCTGAGGTATAGAAGCCTATAAAAATACAAAATTTGGGATGTTAAAGATCCTACCAGGAAACAGGTGAAAAATAGAAACCTTTTTTTCCTGTTGCAATCTAAGAAGCACATGAATGGGATTTTTCTCTGCCTCCTGGCAATTAGAAGAGGCTTTATAGCATATAAGCATTAGATTTGTCACAATAAAAGGGGGCTGAAGCCTGGCTGGTGTGGCTCAGTGTCTGAGTGTCAAAACTATGAACTAAGAGGTTACTGTTCAATTCCAGGTCAGGGCACACGCCCAGGTCACGGGCTCACTCCCCAGCGTGGGGCGTGCAGGAGGAAGCCAACCAACGTTTCGCTCTCATTATCGATGTTTCTATCTCTCTCTCTTTCGCTTCTTTGCTCTCTGAAATCAATAATATTTTTTTAAAGGGGGGGTTTGAAATAGAAACATATGAGGTGAAGAATAAACAAGATTTATCTGAACAGTTCTCAGATCTCAGAAGCAGATGACCTAAGCCAGGTGGTTCTCAAACTTGAGTGTGCAGCCGGGCCGTAAGAGGGTTTGTTAAAACACAGATTGCTGGGCCCCACCCCCAGATTTTCTGATTCATTGGGTCTGGGTGATCCCCCAAATGCACATTTCTAGTTTTCAGGTGACAGTGGCCAAAGGGCAAGCAAGTCTGAGCCATGTACATTCTGCAGTTCAGATTTTATCAAGAAAAGAAGCAGTGCAGGCCTCAGCTTTGCAACTCTGTGTTATGGGCAGACCTTAACTATACATGAGTGGTACTATCAGGAGCTTAGTTTTGGGCAGGCAGTTCAATCTGAGTCTGGGGTTTGAGAGAGATATCTCAGCTTGAGGTATTAACTGAGAGTTACTGGCAAATGGGTAGAATTTAAACTTCTAAAAATGAGAAACAGATATCCAAAATAATTTATAGTATAGAAATAGAAAGATAAAATAAAGATAGGAAGTAAAGAAGAAATAATATTGATTTCAACTTCGAGTCACATCTGTATTTAATAGCTACTCTTTTGTTATAAAGAATTTGTAGAGGCCAAAATCAGGAAGTTTTCTCCTCTTTATTTGTTTTTGTTCCTCTCCCCCGGTGTGAGATATCTGAGACTGAAAGATGTTCAGTTCCATGGCCAGTGTCATGCAGCTAGTGTGGCACATCGTATTTCCCAGAGATGGCAGCAACTTTGTCTTACAGTCCAAATGCGATTCGGAAATGTGCCCTGGACATCCGTTTCACCGCTGGGTGGGGATCTTCGTTCCCTATCCTTAAAGCAGGTCAGGCTTATGACTTGCCTGTGTCCATCAAAAGGTAGCAGACATGCTGCTGCATGGTTTCCAAGGCCAGGTAAGAAAATGTGATGCCAGTCCCTTATTTGGTGAAATACCCCTGGTGAAACTCTAAGCCTCAATGTCTGAAGTACAAATGCCATGAACTTGCCATACTGTGAGTAAATCCAAAGCAGCCTACATAGAAAGACCACATGAAGAATTCTGAGGGTCCATTGAGAGAGAGAGAGAGAGAGAGAGAGAGAGAGAGAGAGAGAGAGAGAGAGATGGGTGAATGACAGAATGACAGCACCAGGCTGCTGAAGTCATCTATTCTTCCAACCCCAGTCATCGTATCACAGCGCTGTATGAGAGATCCCAAGTTTTGCCCTGCCAAGTCGTTTCTGAATTCCTGACACATAGAAATGGTGAGAAATGAAAGAATGCTATTAAAAAACTGAGTTTAGGGGTGATTCATTCAAATTTGTTTAATTTTTCCAATTTGCTTGATCACCATACCCTTTTGGGGAGAAGAGAGGAAACATAACACTGATCAATATGACCTGAAACTTGTGTTCCACCAAACAAATTAAAAAAAATTCCATGTATTCATCAAGCAAATTTTACTTTGTGATTTGGTTTCCTCAAGAGACCTTTCCACAGAGAAGAGGGGTGCACACCAGTCAACGTGTCTATTTATAAATCAGTACAAGTTCATAAACTAGAGTTTTGATTTCTCTATTATGCTTGAATGTAGTCAGCATGAATTAGTCCCAGAGCCTCCTCACTTGGAGCTAACTATCACATACTTAACATGCAAGGCTGAGATCCCACTGGATTAATGAGATATTCTATGGGATCAGGCAGACCTTCTACTGAAATCTTCTAAATGCTATAAGACATAACTAATTTATTTATGACTTTTCTTTCACAAACAGTAAGTTCTCTGCTCTAAAAGGAAAATCAGGATCAGTCATGCATAATTAGAAGATAGTTTGCAATTTTGTACGTATCAGACTCTTAAATAGGAATTTCAAAAATTTCAAGAGAAATTTTCAGGAGAGTCTTTATTGGATTCTGGGCACAAGGCTATTTGGAACCTAGGGAGCCGAAAGTTGAGGAGTCGGTCCTTACCCCTTTTCTGCACTAAGCTCTGTATGTTTCTTGGTACCTCCAGGATGACAGGTCTTGGGAGTCTCTGAAAAGAATCCCCTTGATTCTGATAATTGGATCTCTCCTACTGAACTCCATCAAAGCAACAATGCAAACTCTTTCTCAGTGCAAATAATTCTACTGATCAAAGACTAGATACAGAGGAAAGAGTTGTATTTTTTCTTTGCAGTATCACTCATCCTTACTCATGGCTTCATTAGTTCCTTTACAGTTGACCTTTGAACAACATGGGGGGTAGGGATGTCAATACCCACATAGTCGAAAATCCATGAATGAATTTTGACTCCCCTTAAAAACTTAACTGGAGACATTCCTCAGGATCAGCTAAGGATTGGTTCTAGGCCCCTGCCTCCCACATGCCCTGCCAAGGTTACCAAAGTCCTTGGATGCTCAAGTCCCTTAAATAAATGATGTACAACAATGCATACAGTTAGCCTTCTCCGCATCTATGGATTTCCAAATGCTGGGTGAAAATAACTTTCAATCTGTGGTTGGTTGAATACATGGATGCGAATCTCAAGCATATAGAAGGCTGACTATATATTTATTGAAAAAGTCCACATATAAGTGGACCAGTGCAGTTTAAATCCATGTTGTTTAAGCCTCAACTGTATTTCTATTTCTACTCCAGAGATTATACATGAACTACAAATGATACATAAAACTGCCTATACAGCATCTCCATTTGGATCCATCACGGGTATTTCAAGATCAAAATATTCAAAACTGAAAACTTTGGAGAACCCCTAAAATGTCACCTCTTCCAGCGTTCCAAATCGCAGTGCATTAACTGTTATCCATACAGTTGGCAATCTTTTCCCTTGTCCTTCTAGTTCATCCCAACACTACATATTTCATCTACTTAACATAGTTTAATTCAATTAAAAATTTTCCTTTCCACTACCACCATTGAGTACAAATTGCCATTAACTCTTGTTTGAGCTGTTCCACTGACCAGGATTCTGTATATCAGGCCACAGAAACCAACTCCAGATATCTTACTTAGAAAAATAATTTAAAGATACTAAGTAGGTAACTGACCACTAAATACTCTAGAGGTGGTTTCAGGATATCAACAGAAACCATGGGAAGTAAGACTACAGATAACAAAGCCAACATCATTTCCTGCAGAGACACAGTTCTGTTCAGAAATATTTCATTGGCTAATCCTAGGAAATGTGTCTATGTCCCAGCTATCAGGGGATGGACATATCGAACTGACTCACTTTGACCTTGGATTCACAATAATAAGGCTTTCCTCCAAATTAGGAAATATTGTTTGATGTTGGGATGTCAAAAATCATATTATTTTCTTAACAGTCAACTTGTATATATAGGGTGGATTAAAGACAACCTCAAATTCTTTTTTTTCTTTTTTTCACACATGGGGGTAGAGGTATAGTCTAAATCTCCTCCCATGAATTTGGGCTGGCATCTCTGACTGCTTTAATTCATCATGTGCCAAATTCCATACTCAAGCCTTAAAAAACGAGCAGCTTTTACTTCTTGGTTTTGTAACATTCACTCTTGAAACCTAGAGTCCATGCTATTAGAAGCCCAAGCCATGTGGAGAGGCACTGAAGTGTAAGATATCCTGGAGAGAGTGGGGAAAAGAGACAGAAATAGAGAAACAAAGAAACACACATACAGAGAAAGAGATAACAGCAGATCTTCCAGTTCCAGCTGCCTCAACTGACACCACATGAATCAGTGAACTACCCAGCTGAATCCTTCCTAACGGACTCACAAAATATGTGCAAAATAAAATAGTAGCATTAAATCACTAGGTTTCGGAGGTAGTTTGTTGGGGAGCAATAGATAGGTAGAGCAGTCTCCTTGCGTTCATCCTTAGATTTCTTCTATTTTCTATACTGTAGCCAGTTTAAAAAATACTTATCTTAGTATTACCCAGCTTAAAACTTTTCCATAGCTTTTCAATGCTCTTAGGATTAAAATAAAAATCTTCAACATTACATTCAAGGTCTTGAATAATGTGTGCCATCCCAGTTGTGTCTCACATCTTTTCACAGCCTCACTTTATGAACTACAGTCACATTGGCTGTTTTATTTAAATTTTCTTTTTCTCTTTAAAATATTTTTATTGATTCCAGAAAGGAAGAAAGAGAAACATCAATGATGACAGAGAATAATTGATTGGCTTCCTCCTGAACAACCCACACTGGGGATCGAGCCCACAACCAGGGCATGTTCCTTGACCGAGAATCCAATTGTGACCTTCTGGATCATAGGTTGATGCTCAACCACTGAGCCACACCAGCTGGGCTTAAATTTTATTTTTCAATTATAGGTGATATTTGCTATTATTTTAAATCAGTTTCATATGCACAGCATAGTGGTTAGACAATTATATAATTTACAGAGTCATCCCTCTGATAATTCAAGTACTCACTTGGCATCATGTATAGTTATTACAATACTAGAAGCCCGGTGCACAAAATTCATGCATTGGGGGGGGGTTCCCTCAGCCCAGCCTGTGCCTACTCCAATCAGGGACCCCTTGGGGGATGTCCGACTGCTGGTTTAGGCCTGACCCGTCTCACAATCTGGGACCGCTGGCTCCTAACCACTCACCTGCCTGCCTGCTTGCCTGCCTGCCTGATCACCCCTAACTGCCTTCCCCTGCTGGCCTGATTTCACCCCCAGCTGCCTCAGTCTGCCTGATTACTCCAAACTCTCCTCTCCTGCCAGCCTGATTTTGCCCCCATCAGCTTTCCCCTGCTGGCTTGATCTTGGCCCTAACTGCTCTCCCCTGCTTGCCTGATCACCCCTAACTGCCTCTGTTTGCCTGATCACCCCTAAATGCCCTCCCCTGCCAGCCTGATCTCATTCCCAACTGCCTTCCCATGTAAGCCTGATCTTGCCCCAACTGTCCTCTTCTGCTGGCCAATTTGGTTCTGATTGGTCAGTTTCTTATGCCAGGCAGCATCAAAAGTTCTGCCTCCTAGACAGCCATTGATTCCTCCCATTTCACCCAGATTGGTTCTGATTGGCTGGTTTCTATGCCAGTAAGCATCTCTGGGCCTATCAACAGGGCCTGATCAGAAAGGTGGGGCCTGATCAGCAGTCCCAGTGGAAGCCTGGAGAGAAATGGAGGCTGCTGTTGGCCAGGCCAGGAGAGAGAAAGGCAAATTCTGATCAAGGGCTGCCACAGAGGCTTCAGATCAGACCCTGCCTCTCTCTCTGCAGGCCTCTCTCCGGGCCTGATCTGTAGCCCCCTAGGCAGTCAGTGTTGGGTCCTGTGCCCAAATCGGTCCACTCAGTGCTGGGTTGCCATGGTCTGGTTGAGCCTTCAGTTGTTAGGACCCTGTCTCTTTATTATATAGATAATCCATTATTATTTCCTATACTGAATTACATCCCTGTGATTATTTTGTAACTACCAATTTGTTTTACATTCCTCCAAAATGCCATACTTCTTTCTTTCCCAGAGTTCATGCTGTTCCCTTCTCCATCACATTGGGTATTTCCCTAGTAAACTTTACTCATTTTTCAGATCCAAGTTCAAACACTAGTTTCTTAGGAAAGTCTTTCTTTATTCACCAGTCAGGATCTGTTTCTCATAGTTCCTATAGATCTCCAGCAGAGCAAGTGTTATGTTCTAATTAAATAATTCATTATAAAAGAGCTTTTATCACTTATCTTTTCCTCTAGAAATGTAAGGTTTTTAAGATCTATAAAACTTATTTTGACTCTAGCCAAAGTGCCTTCAACCATTCTTTGCATATAGTAGACCCACAATAAATGTTGACTGAAAAACTGTTATGTGAAAACTGACTTAATAAACATGGATCAATGCTTCTCAAATCTTAAATGTATAGACGAACCACCTGAGGATCTGGTTAGAATGCATATTCTGATTTGGAAGGCCTGGGTGCGGCCTCAGAATTGAGTCTCCTTTTCTAGCAAGCTCCTAGGTTATACCTTTGCTGTTGGTTCTGTGGATCACTCTGAGTAGCAAAGCTATATAAGAACCATAATTAAGCCCTGTGGGTAACATAGAACAACCAATTGGGATTTCTTAGTATTTTAAACCTGTGCTATCATTTTAATTTGATTCAATTATTTTCAACAAACAATTATTGAACCAACCATTTCCCAGGATAGGCTAAACATGAATAAGATATGGTTAGTGCCCTCAAAAAGCTCACAGTAAAATGGGCGTAACTAAAATATAAACAAATCAATGTGGAAAATGTGTTATAATAAAAGTAGACTACAAATATGGATTTAGCACAAAATAGGCAGTTGCCAATTCAATTTGAGAAGCTCAGAAAATGTGAAACACACTGGCGATTTAGCACAAGTAAATCATTATTCTGTCTTGTTTTGTTTAATTTTTTTCTTTGATATATGCTCACCTGAACTTACTTATTGAAGAGTTAGTGATTTAAAAGATTGGCCTGACTTCCATATTCCATTATCAGAATGAGTTATGTAAGTCATTAGTCTTCTTGTGCAATATGGAAATAATGTTTTTGTTGGTTTCTGTTGTCTGTTTATCTCTTTTGCTTCCAAGTTGCTCTTTAGTCTGTCATTTCTATATTCAACTTGGTAACTCCTTTCTAGTCTTTATAATTAGACTTGAATTAGGAAGCACAATCTGATGGAAAAACAATAATAGAATGATAATTTGGACAGAAGCTGAGGGTGAAGTCTGTGTTAGTTAGGGTGCTTTCTAGAGAAACAGAACCAATAGGATATATGTTGATATATATAAAAGGAGATTTATTATAGGAATTGTCTCCCATGATTATGGAGGCCAAGAAATCCCACAATCTTCTGTTTGCAAGGTGAAAGCCCAGGAAAGCTGGCGATATAACTCAGTCTGAGCCCCGAGGCCTGACAGCCAAGGGAGCCAATGCTGTAAATCCTGGTCAAGTCTGAAGTCCAAGAACCAGGAGGACCAATGTCCAAGGATAGCTCACGCAAAAAGAGAAAATTCACTTTCTCCCTGATTTTTGTTCTATTTAGGTCCTCAATGGATTAGATGATGTCTTTCCTCATTGGCAAGGATGGTGTTTGGTGTTCTTTACTCAGTCTACAGATTAAATGCTATTCTCTTCTGGAAACACCCTCACAGACACACCCGGAAACAATGTTTTACCTGCTATCTGGGCATTCATTAGCCCAGTCAACAGATACAATTAAGCATCACAGAATCCTATATTTAGTAGTTGGTCCTGAAGGAGAAATACAGTCTTTTTCTTGCTTAGATGTTTACCCAATATGATAGGTCTATTATTATTATTACTAGAGACCTGGTGCTTGACATTCTTGCACTGGTGGGGGGGAGTCCCTCAGCCTGGCCTGTGCCCTCTCACAGTCTGGGACCCCTTGCTCCTTACGCATGCCTGCTCACTACTCCTTACTGCTCCTTAGCACTGCTGTGGAGGTAGGAGAGGCTCCTGCCACTGCCACTGCACTTGTCAGTAGTGAGCCCAATTTCTGGCTGAGCAGCACTCCCCCTGTGGGAGTGCACTGACCACCAGGGGGCAAATCTGCCCCCTGGTGGTCAGTGTGCATCATCACGACTGGTTGTTCTGGTTGTTCTGCATAATGATCACTTTGGCTTTTATTATATAGACTAGCGGCCCGATGCACGAAGATTCATGCAAGAATAGGCCTTCCTTCCCCTGGCCACCAGCACTGGCTTCCCCCAGGACACGGGCCTTCACTCCAGGCCATAGCAACCTCCCACCTTCGCTCCAGGCTGGCTCCATGGCTGCCAACTGGGGCGACAAAGGAAGCCAAGCATCCCACCTGCTCTGGCTGCTCCGTGGTTCTGGGGTCATTGCCATCTTTGTGGCTGTGGGCACCACCATCTTTGTTGTGGAGTGATGGTTAATTTGCATATTACCCTTTTATTAGTATAGACTAGTGGCCCAGGGCACAAAATTTGTGCACATTAAAAGGGGATTAATTAGAGGAAATATTTTAATATTGCTATTTGCCCTTTCTCTATAATAGAAGTGTCAGAGATTAAAGAAAATTAGTGAAACGTATATGAAAATCTTCCTTCTGTCAGAGTCTGGGGTGCACCATGGAACCCAGAGTCAAGTCTTCAACCACCCACGTGCACCTCAAAATCGCTCGAGACCCAAACCTGGACAGCCCCTCTTCATTGAGCTAGATCCAGACCTAGCCGGTCCCAACCTGTCAAGCCCTGCCAGGTGGGGGGTGCAGCCTCAGGTCTCCTGGGTGCCAGGGCAGGGAGGCACAGCCTGAGGTCCCCCATCAAGCCCTGCTGGGTGGAGGGAGTGGCCTGTGATACCCCAGCCTGGCACTGGGGCAGGGGGCACAGCCTGGTGCTGGGGTGGGGAGCATGGCCTGAGGTCCCCCGGCCTGGCACCAGGGAAGAGGGTGCAGCCTGAGTTCCTCTGACCTGGTGCCAGGGCCAGGGGAGCAGCCTGAGGTCTCCCATCAATCCCTGCAGGGGAGGGGGATGGTCTGAGGCCCCCGTCAAGCCCTGTGGGTGGGAGGCCCAGCCTGAGATTCCCTGTCAAGCCCCATGCAGGAGATGGGTGGACACACAGCCTCAGGTCCCTGCTGATTGCTCCCTAAGGCTCATTATGGGAACTTAGCCTCAGCTGTGGGTGCAAACTGACAGGAGTGATGGTCAATTTGCATATTCCCTCTTTATTATATAGGATTATTGGCAAGTCCTTCCTTATTCTCAGACTAGGATATTGAACCTCATTTCAGTCTTTGTGTCCACTCTTATCTTTATTATTCTAATCATCTCTTGGATTTTCTATGGAATAGATATCATTCTTTTAAGTTTTTCCTTTTCTAGCACAAAACTTTCTTTAACTATTTCTAAAACATCATGTCTCCTGAGAGGAAGCTAATTAACTATACCCTTCTGGTTATTAATTAATCATTATTTTTGGAGTACCCCGCATGTCCTACATATCAGCCTTTTCTAGCACCAAATCATTATTCAAAGCTCAGTCACTTCCTAATTTGGGTCCTCAAAACCACTTTCTCATCCCATCTATTAATGTTTAGTAGGACTCACCTTGGGCAAGGTGCTCACCTTTTAAGAGAACATAGGAAAGCCATATTTCCTGTCCTCTAAGAGCTCTTCATGCTTTGCTTCATCTCACTTTTCCAATCAGGCCAAAGTGTTACTTTAAATAATACCTTTGACCTAACTCTATATGACACACTCCCCTCTCTCAGCACATGCATCCACTAGCTTCTCATTGACTGCAAATGTAATTTAAATCCATTTGCATCTCAAGCATTTATTTTTTTTTGTTCCTTCTGTACCAGTCAAGCCATCTCCTTAAATTCATGCCTTTCTTAGGATATCTGCTATTTAAGAGAGAGATAAACGGGGGGAAGATACCTTCAGGCTTGGATTTTGTGGCTATATTCATATCCCCTTGGCTAGAAACCCACTTTCCCCAAGGTTGTGGTGGCAGCTATTTAATTCAGGAGTCAGTGATGAAATGTTTTTACATAATGCATGTCTCTTAGGAAAACAGCATGCCTCTGTTTAGAAAAAATCAGCACATTTTCACCTCCTACTTCCCCAAATGCAGTGATAGCACTCAGCCCTGAGCATCCTCTGTGCTCAGTATGCTGGAGGACACGGTTTCTCCAGGTAGAATTTAGAACATATTCTCAAGGATTGCATTTTGCTATAAGATTTTTCAGTTTCTGTTTTCATGACTTTATTTCAATGATAATATAAATACAATTTTGGATTATCTGCTTGATGGCCTCATAACTAGGTACTGCCTATAGGATTTCAGTTAGGATCTGTGTTAATAAATATGTTGGTGCCCATTGCTCCGCACAGTGACAGCATGTTATTTTAAGCTTTGTGGTGCCAGTAAGCACTGCTACTATAACTAATGTTATGAGACCAGCTGATGTGCATGTATATTCTGGAGTAGGAAAGAATTTTCAAACTTGAGGGAATTTGGTTAATAGGTAGAACATGGGCTCAGAGGAAGTCATCTCCGTTTTCTAATTCCAGTTCTGGCAATTTACTATCTCACTGCACTTGAGAAAGACTCTTAGCCTTTGTAAACCTCAGGTTTCCCATCTATAAAGTGAGGTTAAAAAAGTAGCTACTAGACCACAGCAGTGTTGTACAAACTTAGATTATACATGTGTGCTTATCTGATGCATAACAGGTATTCAGTAAGTAATAGCTATAATTATCATATTTTATCCTGTTTAAGTTCAGCATCCTCTGCATTATTTATTTCCCTTTCAAGAAGAGAAGATGTTTAAAACACACTGACATAACTTTTATCACTGAACTCACTTCTGAAGTAAATCATAAAGTCACTGGCCACTTAGCTTGTTTAATATTATGCATTACTTATCCTCAATATAGGTCTTCATTATTATTACTTAAATAATGTACTAACTCTTACCTCTATTAATATTTCTGGGGACTTCTGAAGGTGATAGGAATAGAGAAACCTAAACAGAAAAGTGAAGACCAAAGAGAGCAAGAGTAGATGCCTGTAAAGAATGAGCAACCCTATAAATGTTTTCCAACATTTGTCTCAATAGTACTTTGTGTGTGGTCCTAAACTAGTTCTCTCATTCACATGGGCAGTCAGTAATCCTCCACTAGGCCTAATAAAATAAAAGGGAAAATTGCAGGGGAAAGATATATCAAGACAATAATCTATTGGTTTAGATAGATCAAATAACTGCCTAAATTGTTTATGGGAAATACATGTCATCCCTCCCCATTCCCCCCAAATTTCGCTATTTTCTAAAATGGATCCACTTTGAGATGTGATTTTTTCCCTCCAGGTTAGACCAGTTGGATTCCATCGATTATAATTGTGATGGATAGCGAGCGATTTGTTTCATTATATTGTTAATGGCTGTAGTGGGAACATTGGAGCTATTACATGAAAAGCTGTGGTTGTGTCATTGTGCAGCTTCCAAGGATAGAATTGTCTCCTCACGCTTTGTCTCTGCAGTAGGCTCTCTCTCCCCTAGCAGGGATGCACACTGAGTTTTAAATCTTTCTCCGCTTGGCTTGAGGGAGTTTGCTTTTTTCTGTGTGTCATTGAAAAGTCCACTATGCGGGTTTCCTGCCAGCCAAGACATGAAAATGGCATAAGCAATGTAAATGCTGGAATTGATTTTAAAAAATTACAATTCCTGATAGACAAAAGTCAAAAAAATACATAAAAAAGGAACACAGGTGAGTGAAAAAATGAATAAAATTCTGGTAAAATATCTTTACTTGGTCAAATATCAACGCTTAAATGTGAGGGTCTCTCTTATAAATCAGTAAAAAGCTGAGTGGAGCTGGCCCCTGAGAAGATAAAATGCACAGGATAATGAAAAGCATTTGTCTGATATAGTCACAAAGGAGGTAGGCTGGTTTATGCCTTTCATACCAAGCATAATCCTAAACAAGTTGCAACCTTAACTTAAAGATATTTTAATGCATCAGTTAGACTCACAAACTCAAGCTCACACTGAATTCAAAAGAAAACCCCTCAAAGCTGTTTTTAAAATACATCAAATAACATTTTATACATTTTTTAATTAATCCAGATGTCACCAAAGGTAACACTTAATTAGCTGACTCTACCCTTGAATCAATGACAGTGGTGGTTATCAATGGGGAGCGAGAGAGTCTCTTACTCTGGATCATTTTAAAGGTGATTTTAATATTCTCAGTAACCTTTGTCCCTAAGGATAACACCCTGCTATAAAGTAGGCATGGAAACCCTAGCCCTTTTGCATACAGGTTAATTGTAATCATTCCCCAGCAGTTAAAATTTTAAACTAACCTACAAACTTTCAGAAGTTGCTAACAAACATTTACCAGAAATTCTAGGGTGAGGATCATTTACTGGCATCCCCGTGAATTTAAACATGTTTCCTCTCCTAAACCTTAAAGTTCTTTCCTATAGATTATTTTATCTGCATGAACACTGTCCTTGGGAAATTGGTAGGAGAGCTGGTCTATTTGTCCTTGTTTTAGAAATGAGGAGAAAGCAAAGTTGGGGACCAACTCAAGGCTATGCAATATCAATCAGAACCCCACACCACACCCTCTCAGCCTTTTCTGTCTTTGGACTGGCCCCCGCCCCCCCATATAAACAGGCTGTGGTGGGTGCCTCTCCTCCCTTTGAGAACATACATATTCATGTGTTTGAAGTCAGCCATGGATACGGACATGGATTACGATGTGTTGAAAAGAGAGGGGCAGCTAACAGAATGATTAAGACAACTGAAAGAAAATAAGAAATTTAATAACTGAAATGTCTCCTATCTTTTTTAAAAAAAAAAAAAAGAGAGGGAATAGATGAACCAGATAAGATGCAAATAAAACAAGAAAACAAAATACATGTAAAATGAAAAAGGCAATTGGTTTTGTATCTTCAAATGCTTAACTTACAGGATGGAAGAGCACACAATTTAGCTTGTTTGGGTTTAGTCCTCCTAATATATGCTACAGAGCAATTTATTTTCAGAAGAAGCTTCTCCGCGGTGCTCCTATTATGATAATGGGGATTTATGCACATGAGTATTTGTGATCACATCACAAAGCAGTTTTTGGAAGAACCAAGGGGAGGGGGAAATTTCCCCATTTTAAAAATAGGAATGAAGGCTTAAAAAAAAACCCTCTAAAATTTCAATATATCACTCAATCTAGCTACCACACACACACATACACAATTCCACGGTGAATTGTCTTATTTGGGCTAAGTGCTTCTGCAGTGAAGAACAAAACTTGTGAGTGAAAAGCGGCATAATGCACAGAACGCTTGCATGGACTGTGATGAGAAGGTGGCTGCCTCGGAGACTGGAAAACACAGCTCCAGGAGCCCCAGACCTCTCTGACCACATTCATTTTGCTTACTCAGGAGCAGACAATGACAGGCTTGGACTTTGGGGGAGGGGATGAATCAAAATCCCTCTTACCCTGTGTCTCTGAGAGAATTGCTATCAGCCTGGTGAGCTGACAAGAAGTAGGGGATCAATCCAGTAGACACAGGATGAAAATGTAAACAGGGATAAGCTCTCTGTGCGTGCACTCCCTTTTTCTCACTCTCTCTCTCTTCCATCTCATTTTATCTTTTTACACAAAATCCAGGCATTGAGAGGGGAGGTGTTTTTTCCTGTCATGAACAAAGCAAGGCTCAGCACTCAGAGACACTTAACAGTAGGATCATCTTTAGGGCACAGCCACACACACTGCTTTTAGTAAATTGTGTGGTGATTTCAAGATTGTGTTACAGAGTGTGCCAGTATTGGTGTGCATATTAAATCACTCTAAATATGAATCCCCATGGGAGAAATTATGGCAAAATCACAGCTTGGATACATTAATGAAAATAAAGCTTATTGAAGTAGGTGAACTAATAGGTCTGTGCACCAAAGTTTATAGGCGTAAGTCAGCTGTCACTGGTTAGGCTAAGGGAGACATAATAATTTAGTCATTTCTCTAGTGAGAGGAACATTAGCTTATTTTCTCCATTAATTGATATTCTACTGAATCAAGTACTGCTGATTGCTGACCAGCTCACACGTTCCCCATATGTCTCCAGATTGCTAAACTCCAAAATATGAGACTCTGCATCACTGAGTCCTTTTGAGGACAGCCAACCTCAGTGGTGGTTGCTAGACTATTTGTTCTTATAAAGAACAGATGAAAATCAGAAACTTGGAAAAATGTGCATTCTCAGAATTTTCTACAAAATTTGTTGTATCATATTTAGGGCATGACTCAAGGATTCAGTCTAATTATTTTAGATAAACATTATTAAACAGTTTAAGTTGGACAGATAGAAGAAATAGACCATATACAATTTTTTTCCTCTCCTATATTTGTCTTTTGGTATACATTTCTGTATTTATCTGCTTATGAACAGTGAAACAAAATTTTGGATATAGTTAATGAAAATTAGCTTCAGCTTAGAAAAGCTTACATATTTTAGGTATCAATTGGTTATTAGAGATTGAGTTGTTAAAGTGAAAAGCAGAATGCAGAATTTCCTGTCATCATCACTTTTGAGTCAAGAGCTAAAATTGCAACTTCTTCAACCACACACAAAAAATGTTAATAATAACATTTGGTTTTATTTTAGGTAACACTATCAAATGTACTGCCAAAAGACCCCCAAATGCACATTATTGTCATAAGATAAAATTAGTACCTATTCCCACAAACATGGTGCTTTTAGTCACCCCAACAACCATATAGGGCCAGGTTTGTTTTCATTTTACAGATGAAAAAATCAGAGGTTTATAAAGAGGTTAGTATTTTGTTAATTTCCCAGAGCCCATCTGTGGGAGAGCTATGACTTGAACCCAGGCAGTCTTATGCCAGAACTCAAGTCTGTTACATTAATCCTTCAGTAATGTTAAGTAAATTCTAATAACTGGATCTAGTGACATGTTTCTTGCATTTTCAATTTTAAGAATGTTTATTAAAACAGGAGAATGGATATCATATTTTAAACTTATAAATCCTTTAAAATTGATTGTATCTGACGTTATCATGACAGGTTGAAAAGTAACATGTATACAAATATATTTAGTCAGTTTAACTAATGGGACATGCTCTTTTATTAACCTACATTTTATTATTTAAACAAAGGGAGAAGATTCTAGACTATTCACAGTAATTAGGAGTCTCATATGTGTTTACATGATTAGTGAGTGCAAATTATGGTGACCTGCTGAGGACTTGCAAATAGCTAAGGTATGATGATGGATCATGGTGTGACTATCTATGAGACCTGCTGGAATTTTGCAGACAATATTTCAAAATTACAGAATATGGCTTTCCCATAGGAATCCTAATATCTCTGCTCTCAGAGAAAGAATTCTCTAGTTTTACTCATCTAGAGGAAAACTATAATATTGTTGGTATTTGCAGTAGTAAAGAAAATCACCACTCTAAAAATCTGATTTGTTTACATAGTCTTAAAATAAAAAGGAAATCCAAACAACAAAACAAGAGATCTTATGTAAGTTAATAATCTCAATACCTAATCATGTACAGCAGGAACTTCCCTGTCTCATTAAAATCATCCGGAAAGAGCTCCTGGCTTGGAGATGTTACCATAAAACAGGATAAATGGTTCTAAAACATTTGGAAGGAATTATGATAAAAATTTTCAAGAGATACAAATTCCTCTATTAAATTTATTATCTTGTGCTGTTCCTGAAACATTTTATTCTTTCATGATGAGGTAGGGACCATGAGTCTTGCTCACTTGTTTTATATTGTAGCGACTGAACAGAGCTATCACTTGCTGCATGTTTGCTCTGTATCCCAAAGAAATAAGTAGAGAAAGGAGTAATGCTTTATTCAGTAAAAGCCTACTAAAAGGTAAATAATATTCTCAAGCCTAGGATGAGTGCTGGTGAAGGAAGGGAAAAGAAAATTTCCTGAATTTTGTTAGGCAGACAACTGAAAAGAAAAAAAGGAAAATGATTCCAAAGTGTCGCTTTAAATAAAGTATTCTTTTGTTGCTCCACACTTAATTAATACGTAATTCTATACTTCCATCAATGTTAAAGTTAGCAATAAGAATTTCTGATTTACCATTTTCTTCCTGTTAAAGGTAACCTTCACTTTACAAATGGGTTGTGTTACAAAAATTCATTTGTTATATGTTCATGTTGGATCCAATGCCCTTTCAGAAAAAATATCATAAATCATTAGAAGCCCAGTGTACAAAATTCGTGCACTTCGGGCCCGGCCTGCACCTTCTTGCAGTCCATTGGACATCCTTAGCACTGCTGCTGCTTTTGCCAACTGTGAACCTGGCTTCTGGCTGAGCAGCGCTCACCCTGTAGGAGTGCGCTGACCACCAGGGGGCAGCTCCTGCATTGAGCGTCTTCCCCCTGGTGGTCAGTGTGTGTCACAGTGACTAGTTGTTCTGCCAGTCAGTTGATTTGTAAATTAGCCTTTTATTACATAGGACTGTTTGGTTTTAAGGCTGGTCTACGTAAGCCAATTTAAAGTATAGTGTTCCTCAGCTATACTAATGAAAGTATTAGCCTGAAATCTGAGATCTGAGATGGGATAATGCATTTTAAACTGAAATGAGAAGGAGTAAGATACTTTCTTTCCATTTTCCTGAATACTAGGCAACCCAAGGATATGGTAATCATATGTTATGAATTTAAAAGTGGGTCACGTGGCTCCATGAATAATTTTTTTTCTGTGACAAATACAAAATTGGAAAATAAAAAAAATTCTTTCAAAATATTCTACTGATATATGGGGATAACTTTTGGAGTCAGTATTACCCCAGAAAATCTAGTACATGTGGATGCTCTATCCTATTAACATTTTTAATAGAGTATTTGAGGATATTTCTATAGGATATAAGATATTTCCATAGGATATTTCTATAGTTGAGGATAGAAAGTTAGTGGGGTTTTGCTATGTTTTGTTCTTGTTTGTTTTTTTGGTTTTGAAAGACCAGCTAGAAATAGGGAAGCTGTGATAATTGACCAGGAGATAATAAATTATAGGAGGTAATGGGGCCTAGAGGGGTCAGAGAGGAGGCCAATTAAGATAGATATTAAGATGTAGAACTATCAAAACTTGGTCTTTCAGTATGAGAGACAGGGGGAAGACAGGGTGCTTGTGAGAGCTGACTGGATGGATAGACTAGGTGTAGTGGTGTATCAAAATTATCAGTGTTGGAAGAAAATGAACCAATTAGCAGAAAGGATGAGCTTGTTTGAGGTCAGTTTTTTCAAGCCATTCTTACTTTACACAGCTCCTTTATTTTCTGTACTTTAGACTTTACAGATTCTCTAAAAAGCACTGAGGTTTTAACATTAGGTCTTCTCAACTATCCTATGAGAGAATAGTCGTTTCTACATTATAAAGGTGATAGAATCAGAAAGGTTAACCATTTGTTCAAGATAGTGGTTAAGCTGGCATTGAATTTATATTGAAGTAATCTTCCTGACCAGTATACTTTACACTACTTTATCTTGCTACCTGTATATCCACGAGTTATGCTTCAATTCAATTTAATTCATAAATTCAAAACATTCTTGATGAGTTCCTACCATATGATATGTTACATATTGTCCTGGATACTAGGAATAGAGATAACAAAGACACAGGCTCTGCTTTTGAGAAGCTCTTGTTACAGAAAAAACGGAGAAGAACCAAGCAACGCTTAGAGAGATGGAGTTACATTTATTATGTGCAGGCCCAGAGGAAAATGTTTCTCAAATTCTGGGTAAAATCACACAGGAAGTTTCCTGTATTTATAGGATTTTTACCTTCTTTGTCTCCCAAATATGGTTTTTTTCCGGTCCCCTTTGCAAGTTCTCAAAGGGGCCTATGTGCTAGGGCTTTGAGACCTCAACCAAAGGCTTGGCCTGACGCCAGCACTGATAACTTCGTCTGGAGAAGGTTTAATGGCCTCTCTGAAATGGGAGTAGTCTTATTTTCCTTATTATTTAAGCCAGCAAGCATTTACAGAAGCCAGAAATAGCAGGGTTAAAATTTCAAAGTTTTTATATAAGATGGATGCATCACTCTTACTAGTGAAGTGGGCTTATGGAAATCTGTAAAGCAAGAAGACCTTTCCTGAGAAAACCATATAAAATAGAGAGAAGCGGATAAGCTTGATTATGTAACTAGAGTGAGCTGTGTTTCCAGGAGAATCACCCGCAATTTATCGCAGTACCACAAATGGGTGGGGAAACTCTAAAACTATCAACACCATCTCTAGAACACCCTGGGGTGTAGCCATGCTACTTCAGTAGTGGTTGCCTAGGGTGGTGCAAAGAATGTTAGCATTGAAACCTCACAGACCAGGCCGGAGTTACAACTCAGCTAATTATCAGCAGTGTAACTTTTAGTCAGTCATTTGCCTTATGTGTCAAACTAGCATGATGATGTTAAAATTAGATGTGCTCTATATAAATAAAAAGGCAACTTACCAGGTAAACACATCATAAAAAATGATAAAAAAAGATTACCATACCCAAATAATAAAATAATCATCTAATTTGTATACAAAGATACAGTTCTAGTTCTAAACTTTATTAACTGTCTAAATTTCTCCTAAATCCCTATGCTAAGCGGGAGAAGCCAGTCAGGGAAAGTTAAGTATCACATGATCTCACTCATTTGTGGAATACAATGAGCAACAGAAACTGATGAACAAAAATAGATCCAGAGACACGGAAGTATTGAACAGACTGTGAAACTTCAGAGGAAAGGCAGGGTGGGAAGGGGAAGATAAGAGATTCCAAATAACGTGTGTGCATATAAGCATGACCAATGGACACAGACAATGCAGAAGGGGGGTGAAAGCAGGGGCTGGGGGCCGGGGTCAGGCTGAGAGAGGACAAGGTAATACTTACAACAATAAAGAATTTATATATATATTGAAATGCCTTTTGTATGCTAATGAGTGGCTGATGGCAGGAAGCCCCAGAAGCTCCAAGATGAGAGTAGCTCACCAGAAAGAACAAAACATGATTAGAGAGTGGGCACTTGCAGCCCCATCTTTGGGCATCTGAGGAGGGCAGAGAGGTTAGCAAGTGAGTTAATCGGCACTGGGCAGTGATTTAATCAATCATGCTTACTTATGAATCTTCACAGAAACACTTAACAGCAAAGTTAGAAGTTCTTCCGGGTTGGGGAACAGCCGGAAGGGCTGGGAGGTGGCACACCCAGGGGGGATGTGGAAGCCCCTCAGGCACTGCAAGGCTCGCCTACTCCACTCTAACCTTTGCGGCTCCGTCATTTCGCTGTTTATGATTTGTATTCTTTATAATAAACAGATACACGTAAAAAAAAGATTACCCAAATAATAAAATAATCATCTAGTTTGGGCACAAAATATAGTTCTCCTAAATCCCTATGTCTACTGATATTAGGATAAAGTGCACAGAATGTTGGCAGCATATCTAGGTTGTCCAGCCTCTGACTCTCAGGTAATGGCTTTGAATTTGGTAGCCTGGTATAAAAAAGCGTAGAAGTTCTCAGCTTATCTGCTGACAGGACCTGGATGAGATAACCTATTGTGATATCCAAGTGTTTAGGCTCTATACCACCTGGTCAGTTAAATAATTAGAAGAACTTGCTAAACTTACTAGTTTTTGTGTTTTAAACTACAAATATAAGCATAACTCCTTAACTTTTGCTTTGACTTCAATCCTGTATCTTAAAGAAAAAATAATATAAATTGACTTTAATCTAATTATCTTTATCTAAATTGACTACCAATACAGTACTAATTTTGGTTATTCTTAGATCTCTCAGTAAGCCATATTTTACCTCATTAGCAGTGTGGAAGAGTTAGAAGTGAAATCCATCTGCTTTTGATAACACAGAACACACCAATGATCCACTTTGTTCTAACATGCATTACACCGCACCGGGAACCATCTGTGATTTAGTGGTCACAGGCCAAGGACGGTCCCTATGTAGTATTTTAGGGTCCTAGAAGGTCTTCATTAGAATCTTGCTCTAGAATTCACTGGCCTCCACATGGGCAACACTTTTCACTAACTGGCAAGATGGCATCATTCAAGAGGAGGGCTGGAACTCAGCCAGTTTTAGTCTGCCAGACCAGGAGTGCAGCCCTCTGAGGCACAGCTCTATGGAGAGTAACTGACTGCTTCCTAAGCCACCACTGAACGGTCAAATGAAGAAAAGCAAAGGCAGACAAAGGAAACAGAAAATAGAAATGTGCAAGGTTTCTTAGCTGCTCAAGGTTCAACCGCCAGTGGAGACGGAAGCTGTGGAGACAGGGCAGTTTGGCACACAGCAGTCAGGAGTGCATTTGTCTTTAAAATTAATGTGGGCAGTCACGTCTAGATCCTGGAAATCAGAGTCATCTTTACATGTGGAAAACGTTACTGTGCATTGTTTCTTCCTCCACCCTTGCAGTAGGAGAGCAATCATGACTGGAATTTCAGATTCCAGTCCTGAGGGCAGCAGTAAGCTGCTAACTGATATCGGGAGAACTTTTCTGTGAGAGCTGGACTAATAAAAATAATGCCACTAGATAAAATAACACATTATTAAAAATTCATCACTTCATATCATCCATGATTTCCAGGTGAAAATATTTTGTGGAGAAAAGATTTCCAAAGAGGATTGTAACTAATTTTCAAAATTATATTTATATTTTGCTTTAAAAAAGTATAGGCTTTGGTTCAGAATGTAAATAGCTGCATATAGCAAAGAATGGATAAAGATATCAAGATTATAGTCATTGTGTAACTTTAAATTTTTTTTATCTCAGCATATTTAAATGCTAGTCTTGAGGTTTGTATTTCATTTCAAATTTCTTCAGTCATCTTGAAAGGGCTGTTACACACCTTCCAATCTTCATGTAATTAAGGCAGTAGTTTTGTTGTCATCTTGTCACAACTCATGAGAAAAACTGTGAAAACTCAAGAGCATATGTGGTAGTAAGTCAGGATTAGACAGCTATATGTAATTTTGCTTTGCATCTTGAGGTACTTCATTGCATTTGTGAGTAGTCAGCTATTCTGTTTTCATTAGCAACTCCTCTCCCCACCCCAAAGATTCTTTTTTTAATAACAGACATCTTGGTCCACTTGCTTCCAGGATATTCTAAGAATTCAAGTGTTGGCAAAACTATCAACAAAGTCAATATAATTTATTTAGAATTCACTGAAATTGAAACTTCACTCCCTAATTATATGTATATATATATATTATTGATATTTGCAGAGAGGAAGAAGAGGGATAGAGAGTTAGAAACATCGATGAGAGAAACATCAATCAGCTGCCTCCTGCGCATCCACTACTGGGGCTGTGCCTGCAACCAAGGTACATGACCTTGACTGGAATTGAACCTGGGACCTTTCAATCTGCAGGCCGATGCTCTATCCACTGAGCCAAACCAGTTAGGGCATTCACTTTCTAGTTTTAAGAAAATTCAAAAATATATAAAATATTAGAAAATTAACTTAAGGCAGACCTCATTTGGATGAATTTGAAAACATTCCATAATGTTGGCAACCAGGCACCAAGAAATTCTTTGTAATAATTAACAATGTATTTTTTAATAAAAACAGATTCTGTCACATGGAGGATGAGAATGTGTAATTTAAGACATAAGTTTTAAACCTGTGTCTTTATTATTTAATGAGTCTTAGAGCTCATCAAAAAATGTTTTCTTTGCTCACATTATTTCTAAATATTGACAAATATGTTCTAAATTTCTAGTTGTTAAAAATGACCAATAATGAACTACTAAACCTTCAAGGAGAGTTCCAAAAACCTGAATTTATTTGCCTATATTACAACTTAGAACAGAGATCTGTTATCAACATAACAGTGAACATAGTTGGAAAATAAAATTAGTCTTGGAGATGCTGTAGGCAGACAGTGACATTAAATTCCAAAATGTAAGAAATCTCACAATAACTTCACAAATATAAAATTGGGCATGACTTGCAGAAACTGTAAATTAAAAAGACCTGAGAAATAACCATGAGTCAGCAATACTTGAAGGTAATTCATTACTGGTCTTAAAGGTGGATAAATAAGGACATGGCATCAAAGGCTCCACAAAGTGACTATCAATTGACTAAGTCTTCAAAATCTATCATTTTGCCTAGATTAGAAATTTATACATATTTTGATCCATTGACAAGAAATAGAGGGAAAAATGGAAATAATGAAAGTGCTGAAAAATAGGGTGATAAAATGATGATGTGAAATGACAGGTTATTTAGTTTATATAAAAGAAGGAGGATGATAATAATTTTGAGTACATGTAGTGATAATGTTGTGTATGGGAGAGTGAGAATTAAATTATTGTCATCAGTACCAAATTTAGAATATGATGTTTCTATTTTGAGATAATCTGTAATATTTCCCCCCTTGCAATGTCTTGATTAAAAAAAAAAGTACACTAATACCTTTGAGTAAATTAAAGAGAACAAAGGAAACCACATAAGATATTGTTCAGGCAATGCATGCAAAATTGAGTTATTAAGATGGTTATGTGAGGTTCTTGGGATAAATAGGACATTTGATGAACTTTAAAATACTTCCAGGCCTTTTATCCTTGTAATAACTATAGCCAAAGTCTCAATTTACTCACTCCAATCCATCTTTTTGAGATCTGTAGGTCCATGTACTTTTAACAATGAAAAAGTAATATTATAATGCCATGAGAGGCACCTGATTTAGTTTCAGTGCAATTCCCTTCCTGTTTTTCTTGCCTCCTTCTGCCACCTTCTACACCTGCCTTTACATAATGCACCTATCATTTCACTTTATGGACTTCCTCAGTTTTGGGAGCGTCCATGGTAATCCAACACTAACAATAAGCATTATGCTGTAAAGAACCATCCCTTCTTTCTTTTTCTCTTCTGTTTTATTTTCAAACTAGGGGCCCGGTGCACAAAAATTTGTGCACTCGGCGTGGAGGGAGTCCCTCAGCCCGACCTGTGCCCTCTCACAGTCTGGGACCCCTCAGTGGATGTCCTATGATGGCCCCAGTCTGCCAGGCGCCTTCTGTGTGTGTGTGTGTGTGTGTGTGTGTGTGT
>PVJC01017452.1:0-32495 GCA_004026665.1 Murina feae | reverse complement strand
CACCTGCTGGCTTAGGCCCGCTCCCTGGATGATCGGGCCTAAGCTGGCAGTCAGACATCCCTTTGGCAGCCCAGGAGCCCTCGGGGGATGTCCACTTGCCAGCGGGGAGCAGGCCTAATCTGGTGTCAGACATCCTTAGAGCTGCTGAGTTGGTGGGAGAGGCTCTCACCACCACCACTGTACTGGCAGCTGTCAGTCTGGCTTGTGGCTGAGCAGAGCTCCCCCTGTGGGAGTGCACTGACCACCAGGGGCAGCTCCTGTATTGAGCACCTGCCTCCTGGTGGTCAGTGTGTGTCATAGTGACCAGCCATTCCCAGTGGTTCTGCTGTTAGGGTCAATTTGCATATTACCCTTTAATTATATAGAATAGAGGCCTGGTGCATGGGTGGGGGCTGGCTTGGTTTGCCCTGAAGGGTGTCCTGGATCAGGGTGGGCTTCCCACTGGGTTACCTGGCCAGCCTGGGTGAGTGGCTGATGGTTGTTTGCAGGCTTCCCACAGTCCCTTCTGGGATGAGGACCCTGCTGGGGTGCCTGGTCAGCCTGGGTGAGGGAATGATGGCTGTTTATAGGCTGGCCACAGCCCCTTCAGGGTGGGGGTCCCCACTGGGGTGCCTGGCCACCCTGGGTGAGGAGCTGATGGCTGTTTGCAGGCTGGTCAAGCCTCCCAGTAGGAATCCTTACCCCATGGAGGTGTGGCCAGCCTGGGTGAGGGGCTGAGGGCCATTTTCAGGCTGGTCACAGCCCCTTCAGGGTGAGGTGGTCCTGCTGGGGTGCCTCGCCAGCCTGGGTGAGGGGCTTTTGGCTGTTTTCAGGCTGGCCACATCCCCAGCAACCCAAGCTCCTAGCCTCTCTTTTTTTCTTTTTCTTTTTTTTTTCCAGCAGGTATCTGGGATTTATTTATCTTCTGTAATTGAAATGTTGTAGCCTTGAGCGGAGCCCAGTGCCAGCCAGAGCAGGCGGGAAGCTTGGTTTCTTCCATCGCCGGTGGCAACCCAAGCCTCCTCACTCCAGCTCTGTGGCTGCCACCATCTCTGTGATGGAGTAACGGAGTGATGGTTAATTTGCATATTACTCGTTTATTAGATAGGATGTGTAAGTGTGTGTGTGTGTGTGTGTGTGTGTGTGTATAGTAACATTTGTTTTTTCTTTCCCAATCTTCAAGATACATGGAAGAAATTGTGGAGAGTACTTTGTCCTTATTATCAGTTAAACGTGATCAAAGTCATCTTGCCTCACAAAAGATTTTGCATCCCATCTACTTTCTTGTATTGGTTGATGCCAAGGCTGTGTGGTTCAAAAAGTGGATGGTGAGAAAAAAATGAAATAAGTTTTTATACCTTTCAGTGCATAGTTATATTTCAAAGAATAGGTAATGTTTGATGTTTGTTGTGTACTAAAAGTTATCATTGTGTTTATATATATTAACTTATTTACTTTTTATAACAATACATGAGATAGGTATTAGTATTTCATTTTATAGATGCAACAACTGAGGTATAGAGAAGTTAAATGACTTGTTCAAGCTTTTTAGCTAGTAAAGATTGTTTACCTTGTAAGCAACAGAGCTAGAATAATTTTGTTTTTTAAAAATATATTTTTATTGATTTCAGAGAGAGGAAGGGACAGGGAGATAGAAACATGGACAAGAGAGAGACCTCGATTGGCTGCCTCGTTCGTGCCCACACTGGAGCCTGTAACCTGGGTCTGTGCCCTCATCAGGAATCAACCGGGTGACCTCCTGGTCATGGAATGATGCTCAGCCGAGCCACACAGTCCAGGCCAGAATAAGGTTTCGAATTCATTTGAACTTAAGCTGAATGACCTGTCCAAATCTGGTCACCTTCAGTGTAAAAACATCACATTTTTAAAGCAGGTACGGTAGAACATAAAGATTCACTTTTTCTTTGACTTAGGCAATATGTCTGAAAATATTCCTGGATTTGCCTCTTCCTGAACCTGTCTTTGGGAAATGTGTTTAAAGCCTACATGGCGGTGCTTTCCCACGGAGCGTACCGTTGTCCTCACACTGGAACTAATATTAAGGGTAAAGAGGTCCTTACACTGGTACCTCTCTCATCTGCTGTGGAGTAAGAGTGGTCTGTGTCTGGCAGTAGAGCAGCAGTGTTGGCTTATGTTCTTAGCTATTTGTCCCTTTCAGCTTGTCTATGAACAATGCATGTTCGTGGCAAGGGGAAGGGCTGGCCCCAAGACTTGCCGTGCAAAACAGCAACATGGTCATTTATTACTCAGCACAACAGTTTATTTGTAGGTCAGCATATTTCTCTTGTTAAACCTGTAAAGGATAAATGGTTTTGAAAATGTTTTCAGCTATGAGGTTAAAGCCCACAGGATTTGCTTAATCCTCAATTAACCCCCCATTTAATTAAACTCTATTCTCCAGAATTCTGATAGATTTTACTTAATAGTATTATTTACTAATTTTTATTCTCAAGTAAAATGAAGAAACCACATTGAACACCAATGATATCTAATATAACTTAGGGAAATAATATTTATGTATATTTTCCCCTTTGTACAATGCAGATGAAGCATGCTTTAATCACATCCATAATTAGCTCTAAGGAGAGAATGAAAGATCGTTTGGCACTTTGAATCTTTTAAAAAATATGATTGGCAGAGCACGATTAAGATACTGTCCCTTCAGAGCATTTCAACATTGTCAAATTTCTGCATATGTAGATAGTACAGTGTCTTCTGTAGTGTCAGGGTTGTGATTTTCAACTCCCATGCCCACTTTTGTATTTTTCCTTTAGGCTGTGTCATACACTGGTAGTATGTAGTCAGATTTGTTTTTTGGTGGTGACGATTTTAAATTAGCTTAGTGTGACTTGACCAGTGTTGCTCAGTGGTTGAGCATCGACCTATGAACCAGGAGGTCAAGGTTCAATTCCCGGTCTCAGGGCACAGGCCTGGATTGTGGACTCGATCCCCAACAGCAGGCAGCTGATCAATGATTATTTCTCATCATTGATGTTTTGATCTCTCCCTCTCCCTTCATCTCTCCAAAATTAATAAAAACATATTTAATATAGCTTAGTGTGGAGATTGGTCCTCTTCACAATTGAGGGATAGAAAGTTTTTCTACTGGTCTGTCAGTAAAACCCATAGTTTTTGATATAATTTGGATTCTTGTGATTGCTGTGCTCATAATCTATTATACATAGAAAAAACTGTTTGGCACTGATTATAATAATTTGAAACTAAGTTATGTAATATATGATATTATTGGAAATTATGTAAGAAAAGTACATTTTGAATGATACAACTTGAATATTAAGTTAAATGCCATTTTTTCCTCTCCTAATTTTAGCATGGCTATTGTAGCAGAACTGTCGTGCTAAGACTTCTTGAAAAGAAATATAAATCTCTGGTATGTCTATATTTTTCTTTTTATGTTGAGACAATATCACAAAAAATATATGATGTAATAACTTAAATGTGCAAAGTTGAGTGATAATCAGTATTGAATAATGAAGGAGTCCCCCTTTTATGTGACTTTGATACTACTCTTGCGTGAAACATAAAAGAATAAAAGTAGAGACTTAAAATACAGTCAAGATAACAATTAGGAGGTAAATAACTGCATAGCAGTTTGGTTGCTAAACAAGCTAGTTTGAGATATAAGCCATTTTTTGAAAATATTATGTAATTGAATTCATATCAGGTACTTATAAAGGAGTGAGTTCTATAAAGTATATCTGTAGTTTTGACTAAAAGTTGAATGAAAAACCTCGGAATGATATATGCTTTTGCATTTGCAAAAATTGATCCAAGTTACACCAAATATAAACTAATACTATAAAATTAATTTAGCAAAAATGTTCAATATTTTTTGCTGTTTAGTAGAAATATATGTAAGAGCAGTGAAAGAAATTGAAAAGAAGTCAGCAATTCAGGTAATTGTGACAAACATGAAAAAATT
The DNA here is from genome assembly GCA_004026665.1 of Murina feae. Taxonomy (NCBI): domain Eukaryota; kingdom Metazoa; phylum Chordata; class Mammalia; order Chiroptera; family Vespertilionidae; genus Murina; species Murina feae. The sequence goes on along the minus strand of PVJC01017452.1, from coordinate 28,552 downwards.
ATTAAAATATTTAATAAATTATGCTAAGGTGACGTTGGGATGATAACTATGGTTTACATGGTTAGAATCTTGAGTTTAGAAGTCCAGTGCAGGGAAAGATTCGTGGAATTGTGAGGTTTTGGGTGAAGGCAGTAGAGCGTAAAATGAAAGAAAGAGAACAGTAATTGTTTTGTGTTTGAGAATCAAAAGAATTGAGCTTCAGAAATGAAAAGAGGGATACTGAATGAAAGGAATGGAATTTATTTGTAGAGGTAATAGGTACATCGGAACCTTTAGACAAACTGAATTGAAATAAAGTCTTTCCATGTCTCATTTCTCTCCCATCCCCATTTTAAGTGAAAATTTGTTGTCACCATATGATCATAGACTGATCTTGTTAGAATAGAGAAAGGAAAAAACAAACAAACAAAGAGTGGAATGATTATTTTACTCCTATGGTTTTGCATACAAATAACTCACTGTTGCTAACACAGAGGCCCTGATGGGAGTATTTCAAATATTTTTTTTATATATTAAGTTTTAAATCTGTTTGTTGCTTGAAAAGTTAATTATGCCATCACCAATTTTTAGCCTGCAAATAGTTTATTATAAACAAATTTACTATTTTATCGACTTGGTCAAATATTTTATTTCCTGTACATAATGGGTCAAACTTGCATGAGATTTCAACTTAAACTTTATTTCTCTTAAAAAGCTTTCCTAAATTTATAAAATATAAAAGTATTTTGTATGTATATATTAAAGAGAACTTGGCCCAACTTTTGTAAAAAACATTGGGAAAAATGGATGCAAGATCTATTTGTTCCCATTTTCCTTTCAGAATTGATCAGATTTGTGCATCTGCAGGGGGAACTGTGGACCACTGCATGGATTTGTCTTTCGTTCTCTAAGAGTCCCTGTCATAAGGCCTTTAGTCATAGCAGCCTATTTAGCCTGCTTACCTGCTACAGCATTTATTTTGGCTTCTCTTAAGTGCTTCCTGATAACATTTTCTGCAACAATAGAATGTCTGCATTGTCTAATAGAGGAGCTACTAGCTGGGGAAACTGAGAAACTGAGTTTTTGATTTTCTTTCATTTCATTTTAAAACTAATATCCGGTCTGTGGCTACTTTGTGCGATCCTATTCGTTACAGTTATGACATTTTCAGTAGGTAGCGTTAGACAACAAATAATTTATGTGTATGTGCTGTCATTTTTAAAAAATATTTTTTATGGATTTTAGAGAGGAAAGGAGAGGGAGAGAGAGATAGAAACATCAATGGTGAGAGAGAATCATTGCTCTGCTGCATCCTGCTTGCCCCACACTGGGAACTGAGCCTGCAGCCAGATAGGTGCCCTGACCAGAATCCTGGTTTAAAGGTGCATGCTCAGCCACTGATCATGCTGGCCGGTCTGGGTTATCATTTTTTAAAAAGAGATAGTTGAGGAAATGGAGGGCTTTATTTCCATTGCGTAGTCATGAAATACTTGAAAAGCATTTGGCTATCAACATAAATATTTATTAACCTTTTATTTTTGACAGCTTGAATCTTTGCCCACCCACCCTTAAGTGAACAACTTCTGAAATGGCTTTATTTAGTGCATTTCTGATTTTTCTTGTCCTCTCAAAGTCATTAAAAAATATTGACAACTAGGTTATCTAAATTCTCTTTGTTTTTCCTATCATAGTGTATTTTCCTACCATAGTACCGACACCTTCCTCTTATCTTGTCATATATTGATTGTGCAGTAGGATGAGTATCAAATTAGATCCTGATTTTTACAGCAAATTTCTATCTATCTTCCTGAGGTTTAGGAAAATAATTCTTTATATTTTTAACTGGACTCTGTAGACTAGTTTTAAATTTACTGGCTTGAGATCTGCTTTCTGCTCCTGTAATTTAAAGGGGATGTTATATGATGTGATTCTCTGCTGAGATTGTACTTTTTCCTGTGATTGTTACCTTTTCTCAAATAAAATGTGGCCCATTTAAGAAGTGAGGAAAGGAGTCGTAGGAACAGAAGTGGGTGTGCGTGGGTTGTAAAGGTGAAGCTGGTAGAGATGGGTGCAAGGAGATGTGCTTCTGAAGGTTTGAATGGAAATGAACTAAAGAGTCTTTGAGAGATTATTTTGGAGATAGTGTTTCAAGTTCACAGTTAAGGAAGCTGACTGTTCTTTGCTCTTTTGTGTCCTTATTCTTTAGGACTTCTGTGAAGTGTATTTATTTTTCCATAATGGCACTTGTCATTCTAAGTCGTATTTGTTGTTACTGCTTTTTACCAAGGTTTGACTAAGAAGTAGGCTTACAGGAGCAAGTTTCTCTAGAAAGAGGGAGTTCTATCAGGAGAAGGATTCAGCTTTGACTTAGAGAAACTCATGACAAACATAAACAGGTCACTGAATTTTGGGGGCAATAGTGTGTGCTTATAAATTTATCAGGTTCTGACCAAAACAGAAGCTAGCAAGGGAAGATACGTTCATTGATATGACAATCATTGACTGCCCTCTTTCATGAATTGACAAGCCAGGGAATGTCCTCATAAAATTTTTGTAGAGTTCAAGACAGTTTGACCAGTTGCCTTTGCATTATATTTTTGCTGTTAGCTGGTAATCTCAGAGTTGTCTTGCATTGATTAATTGGATTGGACTTTGCCTCCTGTCCACTATGGGATACTCAGTAGATGGAGGACAAACCAGAATAAAACAGGAGTTAAGACTGTACAAATAGTAAAGCAAAACAAGCGAATAAGCAACTTAGTAGCACAAATTTTTACCCAATGGTGCCTCTCCAGGACAAAAAGTTACTTTGTACAAATTTCATTACAAATCGTAGGGTAACAAATTTTGCAATGAATGCCCATGAAGCAAGTTGGAGCTCAGGTTATTGTTGACACAAGACTCACGTGATGGCAGACCTGAAGGACTATGAGAGTTTGGGACTCAAGGGGGCCCAGTGAACAGCTGTTCGAAGTTCCCACTGAATGTTGTCAAGTCAGAGTCTTAAAGGTAATTTTAATGGCAGTTCCAGGATTAAGACCATTCTTCAATCTGAAACAGTTCATAAAGCTGAATGTATTGCTTATTTAAGTTAGGCAAAGCAGATTCTTCATCGGATAGAGTTTGGGGAAAAGCTTGGAACTCGGAGTGATGGGCTTTCAGAGAGGAGAATGAGTTCAGCCAATTGTAGAAGAGATCTCAGGTGAGATTGTTGCTGACTGACTGGCTTTTACAAATGTGTTTCCTGGAGTGTGTCTGTAATTGGCTGATTTTCAGAAGCAAGGGGCTAACACTAATTGCTTGGCTTTCAGAAGTATGTTTATTGAGATCTTTTGACATACTGATTTACAAAATTTTAAACTTGGTCTGCTGGATACCTGTTACCATGGTTTTATAGTTTTATCATTGATTTATTAAGTAGATTGAAGTCATCTATAAAACAGATTACACTTTTCTAAGGATGGTGGGGAATTTTTTATTCTTAATGAATAGGTATTGTCTTGGAAAAGTGAGGGGGGTGCTTTTGGTAGTGGTGGGAAAATATTTCAGGGCAATATAGTAGCATGTTTAAAGGCTTAGGATTTGGAAAACATAGTATGTATGGAAACTGCATATATTTTATATAACTGGACATATGTTGCTAAGAGAAATGTGAATTGGTATTAGGAAAATTTCTTGAAAATCAGTTCTCTGAAAGCTAATATTAAGTGGGTAAAGGTGTTTAAAACGTTCTTGGGTGCTTTAAGTTGGGTATGTATCAATTAACTTCAGTTTATTTCACACATGCATAGGGCAGCATAATTCCATAAAAATAGAAAAGACATTGTTAAAGGAAATCTTCAGCTCCTTCCTTTTTGCAGATGGCAGTGTTGAGTTTAATGTAAATGTCACGCTTGAGTGAGTTTCAAATCTAATTGGCTGTTTTGATTGGTGAAATTTCCCAGTGAATTTGCTTTTGACGAATTAGTTATTTGGTTGTTGAATTGGCTTTTGGTGACTGATTTTTACACAGGTAGATGTACTTCTGTATTTGTGCAAGCATGTGATTAGGGCAGGGGGATATCTGGAGGATAAGAGGTATATGACTGTCAGATCATGAAGAGTTTTTGTATAATGCCAACTTTAGGATATTGGCATTTGTTCTGAAGGTGTGGTGAGCCACTGGTAGGTTTTTAAGTATTGAAGGAACATCATAGTAAGACCTTGGAATATTTGGAAAACGGGTTTAAGGAGCTAAGTGGAGATAGGGGAGAAGTGTTGAAGCAAAAAGATTAAGAAGATTCTCCTCAGTAATCCAAGCAAAAAATGATAGAAACGTGAATTAGGGCTCTAAACAGAGTGAATTGGGATGGATGGATGGACTCAGGAGTACCATATTTAGAATGTAGGATTTAAAGAACTTAGCTTTTTGAATGGGGGTGAGTGAAGACTTAATTGAGTGACTGATGTCATTCATGGAGAGTAAGTAACAAAGTAAAAGAAAAACAGGGGAGTTGGACGGAGTTTAGATTTGATCATACCTAATTTGAAATTCAGATTTTTAGGAGGCAGTTTTATATTATTGATCTGAATCTCTAAAGTTTGACTTAGAGGAGATAGATAAATATGGGAAGGGGTCCCCATGACCACCCCCAGATTTTATAATTTTCTGGGAAGACTCATAGGACTCAGCATATAGTCATAATCCCAGCTATGATTTATAACAGAAAGAGGATACGAAGCAAAATTGGCAGAGGGAAAAAGGCCCGTTTGGTGAAGCCTGGAGGATATCAAGCATTAGCTTCCATGTCCTTGTCCCAGTACCATGTTGTGACAGCTCATGTGAAATGTTGTCTACCGAAGAAACTCATTAAAGACTGCCCATTTTTTAAAAGTGGGGATTGATTATGTAGGCATCCTCTGCTTAGCACATACCAGGACTTGTAGGCTGCACGCTTCTATAATTAATAAGTTATTATTTTACTAGGTAACTGCAGCAGTTCAGCAGTGTGTTCAGTACTTTCAGTTATGTGAGACTATGAAAACCGATGAGATTGTGGGACAGTCAAAGCATTGTGGTAAGTATAGTTTTCTTTGTTCTGTACTTTAAAAATGGTACAGTTTAAAATAGCTTAGTAGTAACTCTTATTTTTTTTTTAACAGTTGTTAGTAGTATGGTAAAATTTGATCACTTTTGCTGATGTAAAATATTTTCACAAATTTAAAATATATACCATAATGATGGCTTTTTATAACCTATCTACATTTGAAATTAATGTATCATCATACTGTTTCTTACCAAAGGCAGTTCTTCAATTTATATTACAGTTTATGTCCTAATATGTTATACGGCAATAATATACTGCTCATTTTTCTCTCTAGTGTATCAGTCATTTAATTGTCACTTACACATTTTAGTAGGAAGAAAATTCTATAAAATATTGTTTTATTATTAGACAACTCACCCCACCCTGTGATTCTTCTCTGATTATCCTCAGTCTGACCCATTATAGCCTAGATGATTTATAATCTGGCCCTAATCTCTCTATTTCTCTATCTAAATTTTATTTCTAGTGATTAAAATGAATCTTCTTTTACAGACAGAATCTTTTTTATTTTATTTTATTTTGTTAATCCTTGCCAGAGGATATTTTTCCATTGATTTGTAGGGAGAGTGGAAGAGAAACATTGATGTGAGAAAAACATCGATGGGTTGCCTCCTGCATGAACCCTGACCAGGGCCCAGGCCAGGAAGGAGCCTGCAGGCAAGGTTCCCTTCACCGGAGTCGAAACGGGGACCCTTTGGTCCGCAGGCTCACACTCTGTCCAACGAGCCAAACGGGCAGGGGTACAGTCAGACTCTCCTGCATATCAGTGCTTATATAGCTTTGTTATTCCTACTCCTACTGCCCCATCCACATCCTTCACACTAATATATATATCTTATTTATTGTGAAAGAATAGACTTTATTTTAAAATTTTCACAAAAGATTATCTACCGAATTTGGATTTTTATTGCTCTTTTGCTTACATCACACAAACCTGCCATGTGGAATTAGGTATTTCTCATTCTGTTATTTTATTTTGTGACTTCTCTAAGTATTAAAGAGTAAGCTCTTTGCTTGTATGAAGATACCTTTTTTTAAATCCCTGGATAAATTCTTCATCAAGCAAGAAAAATGGTTAAACAGCAATAATTAATGGGCTTCAAAAGCCAGTGTTTCATAGCGGAGGAGAAAATACAGAAGTCAGAGTTTATTCTTCAAGACAAAGCAAAAGATAAAAAAGAAAAGGATAGATAAGTTTATATAAATATCTCATTTATAAATTTATAGGTTATTCTAATTTCTTGATATTGAAATGTTTTTATCCAGTGCTTTACTTTCCCCCCACCCCCTACCACCACCACCACCACCATTCTACCAGCCCTTAGTAACTTTTCTTTCCTTTTTCCCAGGGTGCTTCACTGCTTTCTTCTGCTATTTCTTTCAGAACTTTTGCTCTTTTTTTTTTTCTTTCAGAGTTTCCTGCCTCCATTTTCCCAACTTTAGATCAGTCCAAGTTCCCGTCTTCTCTGGTCCTTAGGAAATTGAGCGGAGAGCATTTGTGTTGTAAATTGATAGTGCGCATGTATTTCTCTAAGCACAGCCGCTCTCTTCGTGTTACTGGGGATCCTCTTAGGTGTTCTTTCTGCATTGTTTCATGGTAGCTATTGCAAGCCTTGCACCATTCTCATCAAGCCCTGTGCCTTGCTCCTGCCCTCTTTTCTCTCAAAGAGAAGACCTTGCGTCCTACTTCACTAAGAAAAATGGAACTTTGCAAATATCAGTTCCCCACGTTATCCTGCTTCTATGCATGCAAACACATGTTTGTACGCCCTTATCAATATCTCCTTTCTCTGGGCTACAATGGAGGGTATCCTTCTGTTCCAGATTGGTCTCCATCTGTTCTTGACTTTGCTTGTTTGGTGTTCTTTGCTTTCGGTTTAAAACCAGGACATTGCTTTCCTTGTTACCGTGTCTCCCTGTGCATCGGCGCCTTCCCCTGCATCCTCTGGACCTCCTTTAGGTCTTCCACATAAAAAAACCGAGCCAGTTCACATGTACCTTATCTCTGCTTCCCTTCGGAGAAAACTCTTTAATTGTTCTTTATATACCCAGGCCACGTTTCTTTACCTCTTGTTCGCCTTTTTTTCCTTACTCACTTTTAGCCACAAAAATGAGGCTTCTGTTTCTGCCACCCCATGGCCTTCCCTTGATCAACCCCCTTCTTGCCTGTCCTCATTTGACAGCTCTGGTCTCCGTTCATCCTTTCCCTCTCTTCCTGGGATCATTCTCTTTTGGATTTCCTCATTCTTATCCAACCAATTCTCGGTCACTTGAAAGGCTCTTTTCTTTATGTGTTTATACTCACAAATGTTTATGCCCTTTTTTCTTTTCTCACCTTAGTCTACCTATTCTCTCTTGGGAGAGCCATTCGCTCTCGTGGCTTTCAATATTATATATTTCTACGTATATTGTAACTATCTGGATGCTCCATGGGCTTCCAATGTTAAAATATTGAGGCCTGAAATAACTTTTTTCTCTTTTTAGACCTGTTTTTATTTCCCCCCTTTAGAATTACTTAAATAGAAGACACATTCATTACGTACGCAGATGTTTGAGTTAGGAACTTGAAAATGTTTTTATTCTTTAATATTTCACATACAGTCCTCTCTAAGGCATATTGATTTTCTTTTCTCAAACATTTATTTTTGTCTACCTGCTCTTCTCCATTCTTCTTGCTGATGCTTTTGTTCATGATTTTTTTTTTGGTGAATCTTATTTCAAGCCTTGACCTTCTTCCATTCACCTTTTATGTTGCGATCAGAGTCAGTTTTTCACATGTATATTAGTTACTTTTCTGCCTAAAACCCTTCGTATCATCCCAGTTGCCTCTCAATAAGGCCTCTGTAGCTTCTGCAGTTAAACCTTCTGTGCTTTGCCCTGATACCTGCTACCCTCTTGTCTTTCCCACTTGTCCTCCTTATTCTCTGGCTATTCCAGACTGTGTGCTGTACTCTGAATTGGAAGCCCAGTTTCATGCTTCTTAATGGTTTTTGACACCAGCAGATAGTTCAAGATCTTGTATAAAACAGGTACTCAGTAGATCTTGAGTGTACGGGTGAGTGAATGATAAATATATTAGAGGATTTCTGTATTTCAGAAACTTGTTTCATTTGCTAATAAGGTTATAATAGGAACTTCTGTAGCTTTGACTTTTTTAAAAAAATACATTTTATTGATTTTTTACAGAGAGAAAGAGAGAGGGATAGTTAGAAACATCGATCAGCTGCCTCCTGTACACTCCCAACTGGGGATGTGCCCGCAACCAAGGTACATGCCCTTGACCGGAATCGAACCTGGGATCCTTGAGTCTGCAGGCCGACGCTCTATCCACTGAGCCGAACCGGTCAGGGCTTGTAGCTTTGACTTTTATTTGGTAGAATTAAACACTAACTGATGTTTTCTACTGATTTTCACCCTCTAAACTTATTCCTGAAGTCTTTCTTGATGACAGATAACTCTGACAAACTTAGGCTTTTTTCTTTCTTTGTTTTAGAATTAACACTCTCTGTATATTGCACTTGTCTGAGTTTGTTAATTATTATAGGAATGCTTTTCTTTAGAGCAGCGGTTCTCAACCTGTGGGTCGCGACCCCTTTGGGGGTCGAATGACCCTTTCTCAGGGGTCGCCTAAATACATCCTGCATATCAGATATTTACATTACGATTCATAGCAGTAGCAACATTACAGTTAAGAAGTAGCAACGAAAATAATTTTATGGTTGGGGTCACCACAACATGAAGATCTGTATTAAAGGGTCACAGCATTAGGAAGGTTGAGAACTACTGCTCTAGAGAATTAGGTGTCAAGGGATCTTAAGAAACAGCAAGAAAATGCTTTTGTGCAACCAAAGGACTTGTATGCATGCAGATAAGCATAACCAATGGATATAGACAGTAGGGGGACGAGGCATGTGCTGGGGGGATGGGGGCAGGAACAGCCAGGGAGAGGTCAATGGCGGAAAAAGGAGACATATGTAATACTTTTAACAATGAAGAACTTAAATGAAGAAAAAAAGAAAGTGATATTTTAAAATTTATACCAAGTGTTTACATTATAGACTGTAAACTTGTTTAATGTTTAGAAGGGAATGATGACAGGTACTATAAAACATAACGGCATTAAAATAAATGTAATTGTTTGCTTCTCTCTTAAGGGAACAAACAGAAAACTTTCTACTACTCAGGGCAAGAATTACAATATATTTATTTCATCCACTCATTGTGCCTCTTGGGAAGATTATTGATCTATACACAAGGCAGAAAGCTGTTTCCCATAAAGCTGAGGAATAGGAAAGGTATGTACAATCAGGATAAATGAGTATGCCCATATATGGTAAGATTAACGTACTATGGATTATTAGAACTTGGAGATGTCATATGGTCTCTTCTGTGGTACTTAGCAACATACCCTTTACATTTTGGTTCTTTTCCAGTATGTGCTTTTTCTTTCATGTGTAGGTTTTTTTTGTTTCCTTCTCTTCATCTATCCTTTCATGCTTACCTTATTTCTTCCTGCCTTTCAAAATCCTACAAATACTAAGTGCACTACCCAGTTCTGGATTTAGAACTAGAAGATGAATTTAGAACTAGTCTATATTATCATTTTAAGTCCTGGTTCCCTAAAAACTGGCAGTGATCTTTTGGGCTAATCACTTAACTATAGTTTCATTTTCTTTATTGGAAATAATTGAATAATGATGTCACTGTGGCTGGGCTCAGGATTTGTGTGATAACAGATGTGAGGTTTGAGAGCGCTGTTGTATGCACTGCAAAGCCTTGCATCATTTGCTATTTTACTATGTTATTGTTACCCTAATTTCCATTGTTAACATTTTCCTCATCAAACTTCAGCACATGCTATTCATGGTCTTTTTTACCTCCCTTAAAACTTTAAGTCTGTACCAGGAATATAGAATATAAAGATCAAACTTTTTCTGTAACATGCCAGATAGTAAATTGCCACAGTCTTTCTGCTGCAAGTGTTCACGAATCTGGAGAAGGGCTGCGTATGAATGAATAAAGTAGACAAGAAATAAAAATTTGGAAGGCATTTTGGGGGAGCCAGGGGAGGCTTAGCTCTAGTGACTGAGCTCTCTGCATTTCCGGACCCATATCCTTTTTATTTATTGGAAAACACATTGGCCCTTTAGGAATGCAAACAGGCATATAACAGGTAAAATCTGGTAAACAGGAAAAGATGATCAGGTTAGGGGAAATTTCTTGCAGCAGCAGATACACAGTACAAGATGGTCAGGTTGAGGGAAATGCCTTCAGCTGTTCCAGCAGCAGGTAACAATATGCAGATTTTCAGCCCTGCTGACTATGTCCATTCAGCCTTTTGAGGCCTTCTCACATTTATTATGACCTGCTTGGACTTAGCCTCCAGCAGTAAATATTTTAGGTTTTATGGGCCACATATTGTCTGTGTTGCGTATTCTGTGTGTGCGTGTGCGTGTGCGTGTATACACATAGCTGGCTCAAGATTGCTATCCTTAGAAAGACCTCTTGCAAGGTTGGACCTTGGCTGGCAACTGGGAACTTGGATATCTCACTATTCCCAGAACTGGTTCATTTTTTGTGTACGCAGTGTGGTTTATGCCGATTATCTGCCTTCCCTCTGGCTGTCTGGAGTCCTGGTAGGTACTAGGCAGAGGATGCTGGGTGATTAACTCCCAGTAAGCACCTTGGGCACGGAGTCTCTGATAAGCTTCCTTGGGAGACAGCATTGTATGTGTGCTGTCACACTCGTTGCTGGACGAGTTGAGGGCTCTCTGTGGATTTCACTGGGAGCGGGCCCTTTGACCCTTGTACCTAGTTTGTCCCGGACTCGCCTTATGCACATTTTCTCTTGTGATGGTGCGTTGTATCCTTTTGTTGTAAAAAAATCAAAACCAGGAATACAACTATATTTTGAATCTTTTGAATCTCCCTAGTAAATCATTTAGTCTAACCATGGTTTTGGGGACATCTGACACTTTACATATCTTTAAAAATTAAAAAAAAAAACACAACAAAAACAAACTTCTGGCTTGCAAGAAAATTAGACCATAGTGGTTAGAGTTTGCCAATCTTGTTAGCGTATCTTCGTTTTGAACACATTTTTGTTCTGTTTCCTTACTTAAGTCTTTGTTGGGCTGATTGTGAGCTCCTTGAACAAACAGTTTTACATATTGCTCTTTTATTTCTTACGTATAATATTTCCTAATATGAATCTAGGCATAATGGGCACTCAGTAGAGAACTGACTTTGAAGAGAAGAGCTGCCATTTAATAGGATATTGTTAGACTATAAAAATAGAATGATTAATATATACTTGCGATGTTATTACAGACATTTAACTGAAGTTTATGTCTGTCATCTGTTATTTATTTAGCACTTTATTGACTTTTAACATCTACAGGTATCATAGGTCTTCTATAAACTCAGTTTTGAGAAATCTATTTTACTGTGTTAGCATAGGACAACATTTACTTTTAAGTTTCACCAGAAATATTTTTAGGTGAAGATTCTGTAGCAGTGGTTGGTAAACTATAGCAATTGGGCCCAAACTGGTACACTGTTTTATATGGCTTGTGGGCCAAGATGGTTTCTATGTTCTTAAGTTATTGCAAAAAGTAAACAAAGGATATTTTGTGACATGAGAAAAACATGTATATACCAAATGTGGTATACATAAAAACATGTAAATACCAAATATTGGAAAATAGGCACAATCGTTCACTTACATATTGTCAAGATCAGAATTATTTATGAGATATACTATTTGACCACAAAGTCTGAAATAGTTACTGTTTCAAAAAATGTTTTCTGACCTCCATTCTACAGTGTTATTTAGGTAAGTTAGCTGGACCAACACATTGAGCTGAATTCTATTGCTCCTAATTGAATAAAATAAAACATTCCTGATCAGATTGGTAGATCTTCCTATGGTACGTTTATATTAACTGACTAGGGGCCCGGTGCACAAAAATTTGTGCACTGGGGTGGTGGGGTGGGGGGGTGTTTCCTCAGCCCGGCCTGTGCCTTCTCACAGTCTGGGACCCCTCTGGGGATGGCCACCTGCTGGTGTGCCTGGCCAGCCTGGGTGAGGGGCCAATGTCTGTTTGCAGGCTGGTCAAGCTCCCCCAGTGGAGACCCTCACCCCAGGGGGTGTGGCAAGCCTGGGTGAGGGGCTAAGGGCAATTTTCAGGCTGGCCACAGCTCCCACTGACCCTCTGGGCCATCCGCCTGGGAAGCGATGGGTGGCAATGGCCACCCCATAGGCTTCCCAGGAGGGGGCCTTGGGGTCCCCCGGCTGGTCCCACCCCCCCACCCCCAGGCTTCTCTGCCTGGGAAGCCCATGGGGTGGTGCTGGCCACCCCATCGGCCTCCCAGGAGGGGGCTGCGGGGTCCCGCCGAGGCTTCTCCACCTGGGAGGCCAATCAGGCGGCGCTGGCCACCCCATCGGCCTCCCAGGTGGGGGCCGCGGGGTCCGGCCGGCTGGTCCCCTCCCCCCACCGAGGCTTCTCCACCTGGGAGGCCGATGGAGTGGCGCTGGCCACCCCATGGCCTCCCGGGCGGGGGCCTCGGGGGCCGCCGCCTGGTCCCCGCACCCCCTCCCCCCCCAGGCTCCCGCCCAGGAAGGCATCCGCAGGCCCAAGGCGTCGGATGCCTTCCCAGGACGGAGGCTCCCAAGATGGCGGAGGCCTCAGCCCCGGAAAAGCCGCACACTGGGCCTGTGGCCTCGCCATATTGGCTGGGCTAATTTGCATACAGAAGCTCTGATTGGCTGGTGGACGTGGCTTACCCCATCCCAGAGAAACGATTAATTTCAATATTACGCTTTTATTAGTTAAGATTTGTCCAACATAAGTAGCAAAACTTCAGTGTCACTAAAGAAACTATTGCATTACTTGCCATCTTTTAATTTGCTATGTTTAATTTGTGCTTCTGGTGTCTTCTTTCTTGGATTATAGCCCCTTCTCCCTGATTATACCACAGTCTCTGTGAAAACTCAGAATAGGAAGCTCAGTTAAATTTTTTTTTAAAGTTGTAAGTCTGTGCTACAAAATAATTATTTTCTGTTTCTTTTTGAAGATTCAATATCCCTTACAGATCTTCTGGTTCTGTTTATCCAACTTATCTATTACTCACCAAGTTGTCCAAAGATGACATCAGCTGCACATTTAGGTAACTGTGTTTCTATTTTAAAATATTTAAATATTTTAAATATTTATATCTAAGAAATATGCAAATATTCTATTGTCTAGATGTTTTGAGTGATTGACTTAGTTCAGTTGAGAGGTTTCCTAAGATGCAGTATTATTTATGATAAATTACATGGGTCCTGGAAGTAAACCATGAAATGTAAATTTTTCCATTGATGTTTTAAGATGTTTCAAATCTACTGCCTTTTCATTTAAAATCAATTTTGCTGGGAATTTGAATATTTTTGTTTATTAAGATTAAGTTCCTCTTAAGAAATGCTGTTAAGGGACAATCCATTGATAGGTACTGATACATATATGTATATTTTATTTATTTAAATTTTTTATTCTCCATCTATTCCTAGATGTTTTCATTATCTTACTTATTTCAGCTCACACTCAAAACTTCAGGATCTTTTCTTCTTACTAGAGGATAAAACCAAAAAACCCCAACATCGCACCTTTATGCTTTTTAGTAAAATGCCTGTTGGTGTTTAATATTTAAAAACTATTTTAAACATTAACATTTAAGAAATAACATAATTTTTTCTTTTAATATCAATGAAAGTTTCCAATACTTTATCTGAACACCCTCATAATCCATAGGCTTCCTAAACCTGGAAGTTACTCTAGAAATGCTGGTATAGATTCTGAGAGGAACTCAACTGAATCATAGAAAAAATGGTTTGGACCACGTATTATTGATAGATGTAGTATATATGTGCAGTTATAATCGCTTGTTAGTCCTAACAATGGCTCTCAGACTTGATTCTGTCTTTACAGCATTTACATCTGTAAAGTACTAGGCTAGGTGCCCTGCTCTATGCTCCTGCGACATACCGTGCTTCCTTTATGATAAAAATATTCTTCTGTTGTAACAGTTGTTAATGTCTTGGTTTACCATCTAGTTGAATTTACAAAATACTTTTATTTCTTTTTAGAGAGTGAGAAAGGAGGGAGAGTGAGAGAGAGAGAAACATCAATGATGAGAGAGACTCATCGATGGGCTGCCTCCTTGCAGGCCTGGGACTCAAGTTGTTACCCGGGCATGTGCCCTAACTGGGAATTGAACCTGTGACATCTTGGTGCATGGGACCAGACCCCACCAACTGAGCCACACTGGCCAGGGCGTAGTGAACTGTTTTTAATCTTATTTACTCCTCTCTGCATTGTTTAGCATAGTGTTTGGCATACAGTAGACACTCAAAATAATAGATAATTGGGTGGTGGATGGATGAATGATGGCCATATGCTCATCAATAATCGCTCTCATTGCAAACAGCATTTCTCATCGGGAGATGGTTGGAAAAAATTACTTCACTTTCCTTTTCCATTTTCTTTTTGTTAAATATTAACTCGAAGTCTTAGTGTGTTCATGGAGTATTGAATATTATAACAAATTTAGAACATTGGTATTATTTTAATACTGGAGGCCTAGTGCACGACATTTGTGCACCGTGGGGGATGGAAGCCCTCAGCCGGGCCTGCTCCCTCTCACAGTCCAAGACCCCTCACGGGATGTCTGCCTGCCTGTCAGGCCCACTCCTCACACTCCTTAGCTCTGCTGCGGGAGCGGGAGAGGCTCTCTCCACTGCTGCTGCACTCACCAGTTGTGAGCTCAGCTTCTGGGTGAGCAGCGCTCCCCTTGTGGGAGCGCACTGACCAGTAGGGGGCAACTCCTGCGTTGAGCATCTGCCCCCTGGTGGTCAGTGTGCATCATAGCGAATGGTCATTCCACTGTTTGGTCAATTTGCATATTAGGGTTTTATTATATAGCACTAGGGGCCCCGTGCATGAAATTTGTGCACTGGTGGTGGTGATGAGGGTGTTCCTCAGCCCAGCCTGCCCCCTCTTCCATTTTGGGAGCCCTCAGGGGGTGTCCTACTGATGGCTTAGGCCCGCTCCCTAATCCCCTTGGGGAGCGGGCCTAAGCCACAGTCTAGCCTCCCTTTGTCGGAGGTGATCAGGCTAATCAGGGGAAGCCACCAGCCCCATCACCCACTGCTGCAGCCACTGCCAGTCACCACAGCCACCGAGGTGTTTTCATCAACACGGACTCCAGTCCCTTCATCGTGAAAAAATAACAACTTTCTTTAGGCATTTTCAAGATGTGTCTTTCATAGGATATGACATTTCTTTCTTTTTTTTTTATCCTCACCTGGGGATATGTTTCCATTGATTTTTAGAGAATGTGGAAGAGAAGGAAAAAACAGAGAGAAACATCAAAGTGAGAGGAACATGTTGATTGGTTGCCTTCTGCATGAGCCCTGATCTGGGCCCGGGCCAGGGAAGAGCCTGAAACCTAGGTACATGCCCTTGGTCAGAATTGAACCCAGACCCTGCAGTCAACAGGCTGAGGCATTAAGCACTGAGCCAAACTGGCTAGGGCAGAATATGACATTTCTTAGCCCTCCAGCAGTGGACCTTCATTTTCTTCTCCAGGAGTGAGGTGGGAAAACCCTAGATCACCTTTAGGGATTCTTATTACCCAAGTTATTAAGAATATTACCAGTGGTATGCAGGGAGCTTAGTCAATGAGGAGTAAGAAAAGGTGTTTCCTCTGTAGTTTACTCTGATCACCAGCTCCACCCCTGCCCCTCCAATCCCAGCTCTACCCCTGCCCAGGCCTGTAACCTATGGCCAAAGCTGTAGGCCTGGGCAGAAGACCCCAAGCTCCTCTGATTGCCGGCTTCACAGAGCCCAGGCCTCTGTCATTGCTGGCTCTGCCCTTGCTCCACTGGCAGCCTCTGGCCAAGGCTGCAGGCCCGGGCAGGGGACCCCCAGACTCCTGCTTCGATGGCTCCACTGGTGCCCAGACCCCTGCAATCCCAGGCTCTGTCCCTGCCCATCTGATTGCTGGCTCTGTGGAGCCCAGGCCCCTGCAATCTCCGGCCTTGCTCCTGCCCAGGCCTGAGGCCTCTGGCCAGGCCTTATGCCTGGGTAGGGCGTCCTCATACCCCTCCGATTACCGGCTCCGCTCCTGCCCCCTCCGATCACCGGCTCCACCCTTGCCCATGCCTGAGGCCTCTGGTGAAGGTCTCTGGCCTGGGCAGGGGCCCCCCAGCTTCCTCTGATTGCCTATTCTGCCCCTCGGGCCCCCCACCTCCCCTCCATCTGCTGGGCTAACGGGCCTGGCTACTTCAGTGGCGGGGCTGAGCCGGACTGAGCGCCACTATTTTGTGGCTATGGGGTGGCCATCTTTGTGATGGAGTGATGCCTAATTTGTATATTACTCTTTTATTAGCTAGGATTATATCTTACTAGGACAACTGTGCACTGCTAACTTTGGTTCCTTAGTTTCTTCATGTAAAAGACTATTTTTGTAGTAGATTAGGTCAAATAATAAGAAAATTCATTAGTTTATGAAACTAAAAATATCAAATTTATTTTAATGACCATTTCTCATGTTACATTTATGTGTACTATATTTTAAAAGAAAATTTTAAAGAATGCTCATTCATTTCACTGGTTTTATGGTACCACAAGAATATACTAGTCTACAGGAAAATTTCTCCTCTCTGCACCCTTCTTTTTGGCCATTATTTTGTTTTAATGACTACTTTTCACCAGAGACAACACCTGAATACATGTAATATTTCATCCTATCTAATAAAAGAGTAATATACAAATTAGGCATCACTCCCTGATAAAGATGGCCACCCCCATGGCCACAAGATGGTGGTGCCCAGTCTGGCTCAGCCCGCCACTGAAGTGGTTAGGCCTGTTTGCCAGGCATGTGGCGGGGGAGGCGGGGGACCTGAGGAGCAGAACAGGCGATCAGAGGGGGCTAGGGGTCCCCTGCCCTGGCCAGAGGCCTTCACCAGAGGCCTCAGGCATGGGCAAGGGTGGAGCCGGTGATTGGAGGGGGTGGGGCAGAACCGGTGATCATAGGGGTGTGAGGGTGCCCTACCCAGGCATAAGGCTGGGCCAGAGGCCTCAGGCCTGGGCAGGGCCAAGGCCAGAGATCACAGGGACCTGGGCTTCACAGAGCCAGTGATTGGATGGGCAGGGGTGGAGTCTGCGATCACAGGGGTCTGGGCACCAGTGGAGCCAGCAAAGCAGGGGTCTAGGGGTCCCCTGCCCAGGCCTGCAGCCTTGGCCAGAGGCTGCCAGTGGGGCAAGGGCAGAGCTGGCAATGGCAGGAGGCAGGATCAGAGCTGGTGATTGCAGAGGCATGGGCTCTGTGAAGCTGGCAATTGGAGAGGTTTGGAGGTCTCCTATCCAGGCCTGCATCCTTGGCCAGAGGTTACAGGCCTGGGCAGGGGGTGGAGCTGGGATTGGAGGGGCAGGGGTGAAGCTGGTGATTGGAGTGAACTACAGAGGAAACACCTTTTCTTACTCATTGACTAAGCTCCCTGTATGCCACTGGTAATATTCTTAGTAACTTGGGTAATAAGGATCCCTAAAGGCAATCTAGGGTTTTCCCACCACACTCCTAGAGAAAAAAATGAAGGTCCACTGCTGGAGGGCTAAGAAATGTCATATCCTACCCTAGTCAGTTTGGCTCAGTGCATAATGCTTCAGCTTGTTGACTGCAGAGTCTGGTGTAATTCTGACCAAGGGCATGTACCTAGGTTGCAGGCTCCTCCCTGGCCCGGGCCCAGGTCAGAGCTCATGCAGAAGGCAACCAATCAACGTGTTCCTCTCACTTTGATGTTTCTCTCTGTTTTTCCCTTCTCTTCCACATTCTCTAAAAATCAATGGAAACATATCCTCAGGTGAGGATAAAAAAAAAAAGAAAGAAATGTCATATCCTATGAAAGGCACATCTTGAAAATGCCTAAAGAAAGTTGTCATTTTTTCACGGTGAAGGGACTGGAGTCCGTGTTGATGAAAACACCTCGGTGGCTGTGGTGACTGGCAGTGGCTGCAGCAGTGGGTAATGGGGCTGGTGGCTTCCCCTGATTAGCCTGATCACCTCCGACAAAGGGAGGCTAGACTGTGGCTTAGGCCCGCTCCCCAAGGGGGTTAGGGAACGGGCCTAAGCCGTCAGTAGGACAACCCCTGAGGGTTTCCAATATGTGAGAATGGGCAGGCTGGGCTGAGAACCCCCCCACCCCAGTGCACAAATTTTGTGCACCGGGCCCCTAGTATAATAATAAAAGAGAAAGTAAGTATTTGCCAGGAGGAAAAAAAGCTCTAAATTTGCTTCTAACCCTATCCTTGCTGTCAAGCAATGATTTAGTGTTAAATAGCGATCGATCTTATATTGTTGTCTTTTGGCATTCATAATTTGTAATTTATTCACTTTTTATTAACTTGAATATATGTTAAGCTAGATGACATCTCAAGTTTTAGGTTACAATTTGGTATTACATCATCCTTTGGGCATTGAGTTGTGTGATTTTTCAATCTGTTTAATCTTGATATTGAACTTTTTTTGGAACAGTAATAGCTAACCCATTACTAAAAGATATATTAAACATTTAATGTCTAAAGGTTTAATTTAAAAGAATACTTCTTCCATTACAGAGAATTACTCTCCTGCAGGTATGGTGACTGAAGTTCTACAGATACTCTGTGACCAAAAAGAATGTGCAATCGAATGCTTATGTAACAAACCTGTGGTTGAGGCACTTCTTCAGCCTATTCATAATTTAATGAAAGGAACTAAGGTTGGTATTATGTATTAAAGAGAAAAAGTCTCATAGTTAGGTATTAGTGACTATTCAGTGGGTTTTTATTTCTAAATTTGACATATTTAAAAATTATTTTATTATACAATTCTTCCACATATGAATGTATTTTATGCCAAGAGATTTTTTATTTATTGTTATAGTTTATGCAGTCAGTTGATTTATTAGTTATGACAATATGGGAGAAAAATACATATAACATCTTAAAATTTTTTTTTCTAGTTAGGCTTAGAGCTGATGGTTGTAAGGACTAAGAAAAGTTATTCTATTAAAAAGCTATTTGTGTTTTAAATGTAATAAATCTTGTGAATGTTTTATTATTTGTTTTAATGGCAATTTTATAGCCTTTGGAAATGTGATTGCTTTTCTGAAGAGCCAGCTCTGTTTTATATGAAGAACTAATGTTACTTGAGGAAAAAAGCTTATAAACATCCTGGTTCCTAACATTTGTATGTCTCTCTACAATTTGTACAGTATATTTCTTCACATTATGTAATGTAATCCTCCCAACTGAGGCTCAAAGGAGTCACTTGTTAAAGATGAGATGTTTAACAGGTGGCAGAACTGGTACCACTACTAGTACTGCTGTCTGTAATATATCCCTCCACTTCTGTCACTTCAGCTTCTGGGGAATGATTCAGAGTTTATCAATGAGCTTATCCATAAGTCAAAAGTTGCCTGACCAGTGTGGCTCAGTGGTTGAGCATTGACCCATGAACAAGAGATCACCACTTTGATTCCTGATCAGGACACATACCTGGGTTGTGGGCTTAGTTCCCAGTAAGGGGTGTGTAGGAGGCAGCTGATCGATGTTTCTCTCTCATTGATGTTTCTGACTCTCTTCCCTTCTCTATAAAAATTAATAAAAAACATTTATAAAATAAGAGACACCATAGAGTGTGTGCTCTCTGTCTCTCTCTATAAAAAACAAAACAAAAAACAAACAAATATTAGTACAAATATCTTTGTAATACTTTATGTAATTAAATAAAAAAATTAAAAAACAAACAAACAAACAAACAAAAAAACTGAAAAAAATTAAGCTAAATGTTTTTGTCTTTCCATGTCTGTGTTATGTAGTGTTTTTATTGGTTTCATCTCTCTCAATGGACTGGGCAATTGCTCACCGTCCATGTATTCATTATTCACTGCTCATTCAGAAAACATGAAGCATTTATGTGAATGTGGAACAAAGTATGGAATTCTGGGAAATTAAGAGGATATAATGATGGTCTTATAGTCAACCTTTAGAAAACAAAATAGAGAAGAAACAAATAGAATATCTAATACAACCTAATTTAATAAAATGCCATAATGTAAATAGTGTTGTAAATAGAAACTATATACCAGACCTGAGAGATGTGTTCTTGGATCTTAAACCATAGAAATAGTTTGTCTCTTTTCTTTTATATATCATTAACTTATTATTTCTTTTGACACATCGATTGGTTGCCTTTGCAAACTTTGTGTTTCTATGAGAGAAAAAAAGTATTCTAGGCAGAGTAGTCCCTCTAAGAAAGATATCTAGTGTGAAATAGACTAACATAATGTCTGATATAATTAGGAATTCTTCAGGTGAATATACCTGACTCATTATTTAAGTTAGGCCACTGAATTTATTGAAATTGGAATATAACAGTTGCAATGTATATTCAGGTTTACTATAGAGAGTAGGAATGTTGGCAGCCATGCAGGTACAGGTAAATAAGTAGGTCCCAGGAAGAATAGGAACTTTGGTAGAACCTTGATGGGTTCTAGCATTAACATGACTCCAGTTTTCAGTATTTGCTTTGTACTAATTTGCTATACACTGGCTAATATTTTTTAGTACATTCATTTAAAATAAAAAAAATGAGGAAATATGAGTGATCCAGCCTATGTTTTCTCATTAGGTGACATCATTGGCTATTTATTGGACAGCCCATGAATGGGCTGTCCTTAGACCTATAGCTTATGACTAGTTAGTTGTAGGAAAGGATGCTATCCCTTAAAAAGGATGGTAGTGTGTTAAAGACTGTATAATAAAATTAGATTGGATATACAGGTAAACTTTATTTTATTCTGCTTGGATTTATTGTACTTTACAGATGTTATATTTTTTACAAATTGGAGGCAAGACCCTCCACCAGCCAAAAGATTACACCCTATGGTCTGGGACTGAACCTTAATGTCTCCAAGGTATGCCTGCACAGGAACCCAGGGAATGGAAAGTAAAGGGCAAAATGGAAATAGAGAAGCTACTGCATTTTGTCCACAAGAATCTGTATGTATAAAGAGCCAGAGTCGTAACATCCAAAATTACCTAAGGCTCGACCAAACTCCAGACTGTGCATACAGCAGTCTAGTGGGCTGAACTGCTGACCTCCTGAACTGCTGACCTCTTGGAGAGAGAGAGAGGCAGGGCTGATCAGCAGCAGCAGCTAAGCCTCTCTCTCTCTCTCTCTCTCAATAGCAGTTCACTTCCCTCGCCAGCAGCCTGAGTCAGCTGCTGATCAGGCCCCGAGATAGACCTGGAGATGCTGACTTGCATAGAAACTGACCAATCAGAGCCAAATCTGGGTAAATTCGAGGAGCCAATGGCTGCCTAGGAGGCGGAGCTTTTGATGCTGATTGGCATAGAAGCCAACCAGTCAGAACCAAATCTGGGTGAACTGCGAAGGCAGAACCTCAGGTGGGGTCTGAGGAAGGGTTTTAGGGCAATAGCTGTTTGGTGTAAGGCAGGCAACCTCAACCTACGGTCCTTGGGCCACATGCAGGTGTTTTTGCTGCCACTGCCTGTCCTGCTTAAAGTAAATTATGTACAGTGTGCATAGGAATTTGTTCATAGTTTTTTTTTTTAAACTATAGTCCAGCCCTCCAACGGTCTGAGGGACAGTGAACTGACCCCCTGTTTAAAAAGTTTGAGGACCCCTGGTATAAGGTGTAAGAAAGTGATTCAATTTTTTAATGACCAGTTTGGCAGTATAGTGCATAAAGCTGGCTATCAGTCCAGGTATAGGGATTATGTGTTTTTGTCTGCCAAGAGCATCTCCTCCAGCTGAAAAAAGCTCCCCCCACTCCCGCATTTAAGCAGTCCTGTCCTATATATCTATACTAATGAAAGGGTAATATGCTAATTAGACTGGGTCGACCAGCTATCTTCCAGATGTCCAACTTCCTTCAGGACAAAGCCATGGTGGTGGGGGCCAAGGCAGAGGCAGTTAGGGGCAATCAGGCCGGCAGGGGAGCAAGGTAGGGCGATCAGGCTGGCAGGCAGAGAGGTTAGGGGTGATCAAGCAGGCAGGCAGGCGAGTGGTTAGGAGCCAGTCGTCCCAGATTGCGAGGGGTCCCAGATTGGAGAGGGTATAGGCTGGGCTGAAGAACCCTCCCCTCCATGCACAAATTTTTTGCATCAGGCCTCTAGTTACACATAAAATTGTAGTAGCAGTAGTTCTCTCAGTTGTCTTAATAAATAATAACTGATTTGCATAAAAAGTCTATGAATTTTTCTCATCAACTATGCTAGTAAGAGACTCTCATCTAATGTTACTTTTAATTCAAACATATTATTTCACAGCCAAACAATCACAACTCTCTTTTTGTTGTGGCAGTATAACTTTATTAGATTATACTACTGCCCTTGAATTTTAGTCTGTGATATGTTAGCATGTCATCAAATTATGTGACTCTGTTCGCTTTAATGTGCAGGCTGCTCGACATTGCTCTGAAGCAGCTTTAATTTGCATAGCTGATATTTTGGCAAGAATTGCATCTGTAGAAGAAGGGCTTACCTTACTTCTTTATGGAGAAAATATGAACTCTTCTGAAGAAAAAAGGTATGTGTCTGTGTTTTAAAGAATTTGTAGAATTATTAGCATACTTTATAAATCTGACTCAAAATTTCCAAGATGCCATGCTATATGGTAATGAAAATACGGATAACTATTTCAGGTATAGTTAGTTTCCTGACCACTCCTAACATACTAGATCACTAGACAGTTGAAGGAGTAACCAGGATTATGGATTATGCAGAGGAAAGAAGAGAATTCTGGGAATAGATGACAATAGCTCTAACTGCTGGGCTCAGAGAGACTTGGAAAGATATCACAGCCATTAAAGCAAAAAACAGATGACCAGGATAGCCGATTACTCATGGGAGATTAAACCACATGCTTTTTCTATTACATTTTCCCTCTGTTCTACTGAAAACGCTCTCATTATTAAACATCTGCACATGGGTAGGAACAAGAATATTGATGTGTCAGAGGAAAGGTTCGAGGAGAGCTAAAAGCAGCCCAAGCAGATGAGGAATTTGGGATAAAGCTAGTCTTTGGTAGTGTTTTGTAAATTCATGATTTATAATCTTGGAACCACCTTTAGGTATCATCTGTTAGTTCTACAGGTGCTCATAAAATAGCCCAGTTTTTGAAAAAACTTCTTGATGAAGATATTTCTATTTTTTCTGGATCGGAAATGTTGCCCATGGTGAAAGGAGCTTTTATTTCCACATGTTGCCAAATATATGGTACATGCGAAGGCTTGCAAATGTTAATTCCTTATGGTCTGCATGAATCTATAGCGAATGCATGGAAGAAGGTAAGTATTTTCAAGTTTTTTCTCCTTCCCTGCAAATCTTTATTTCGAATATAATTACTATTATAGTGTCATATTGCAGTGAAAATAGTATTTTATGGAGCAAATGTGACTTCTTGAGCATCACAGTTCTCTGGAGGGCGTAATGTTTTCTAATTGGCACAGATTGACTTTCATATCTCCTCTCCCTAGAACACAGTTCTAGGACCTAATGCTACTACAGAGTCTTTTCTTCTGGCAGGAGAAGCTGAGATAAATTATCTTTGCATAGACTGACATTCCTCTTTGGAAGTTACTTCTGTGCAGTTGTTACAGATGCTGGATTTTTGTTAATGGACACTGTAGATTATAATGTAGCAATAGTCAAATATAATATATATCAGTAGACTGTCTTTTCCCCCCACATTCATATGCTTTATTTATGAAGTACTTTAAAAATTTATCCTAATTAATGAAGTATTACAGATGTCCCATTTCTCCCCACCACCCCATCAACCTCCTCCATCCCACTCCCACGCTGTCCTCTAGCCCGTCACCGCACTGGTGTCTGTGTCCATGTGTTATACGTATATACATATAAGGAAATACTCTAAGTGATATTTAACTAAGAAACAAATTTAACTTTTGAAGGTATTTTTTTAAAAAAAGTGTAGCATGAGGAATGTGAGTAATGCTATAAGTGAAAAAAAAAAGAGTGCAAATTAATCTGTTATGTTTTAGACAAATTTGGTATCAGAAAGAATTCCTACTCCAGTGGAGGGTTCAGATTCTGTCTCTTCGGTAAGCCAGGAATCCCAAAACATGTAAGTATACTTGATTAAATAAATTAAAAACATATTTGCTGAAATATTTTTAAAAATAAGAATGTAACAGACTGCTGTAGCAAAAACATTTTATGAGAAGCTAAATTATATATAGGACCAAGGAAAATTATACCTGGAAGTTTAGAGATCAGGCTTATAACTTTAAAAAATCTATCAGTATTTATTATGCTTGCTTCATTCTATATTTACATTTTAGGTTAGAAAACTTGACATATGTAGTTGTTTCCAGAAAATTTGGAGAATTACCAAATACTAACATTGGAAACCTAACTAGGGAGTTCAGTAGAAGGAAAGTATTTTTGAATGCCAATGAAGTCCATGTATATTTAAATTATGATTTTTCAAAATATGTGAGAATGTGTTTTAATAAGACTTTGGAAGGGGAAATAATTTGCATCAGTATTTATACTCATTTTAAATTTAGAAGTCTCTGTTTCTTCATAGATATCAATAAGACATGGAGTCAGATTAATGAGGGAAATAGGATTTATTTATTTATTTGTTTGTTTGTTTGTTTATATATTTATGTAAGAGAACATTTATTGGGTAAATTACCGAGGTAGAAGAAGTAATTCCTAGAAGAAATGGACTTAGGAAATGAGTTATGGAGGTACAGGAAGGGCTTTTGAGGCTTGGGACCGAGGAAGCTAATGGTAACGAGCCTGAGAAAGGAATTACGGGAGAAAGAACGAAAAAGGAAAGGTCCACGGGCATACTCCCAGGAGGAAGAGTGTCCTGGTCCTTCATCCAGGTTTTAAGCGTGGAGACTTTCGGGGAGGTCCCAGGGAAAGATCCTAATAGAATATTCAGTAGTTTTCTAGGTGTGTCCTCTCAGGGTTGTGGTCTCCACTGATTGATAGGTGGCATCAGGGCAGGAGGTCAGCTGGTCCTAAGGTCAGCCATGGCTGGTTTGTTGCTTATCTCGGCCTGGAGTCTCTTGGCTGCAAACTTCTGCTGATGTCTTAATGGGCTTTGATGTGCAAAGGTAAATGGACCACTTCAGTCCAACAGCAAAAGCTGATCGTCCCTCTGGCGATCCTGGATGAGTCCCAAAGATGAGACAGGAGTGTGAGCTGTTGGGTTTATTGTTTCAAAAAGTTGACAAATGAATCGAAATACATATATATTTTTTAAGTAAGATGTGGTAACATATGTTCCTGGGTTCTCTTCTTGAATGCTCGTATACTCTAAGCAGATCATAATTAGAGAAGAACCTTGAAGATACTCTGAAGAGAAATCCAGAAACTAACATTTTTTTGGGTAGGTCAAAGCAAACCAACCAGTCAAACAAAAAGCCTTTTGCATTTTTTAAACAGTGTAATAGTTTAAAAAACAATTATAACTAGTTTTTACATAATTAACGTTTTATGATATAGCTGTTGTAAACTTAAATCAACTGGCATTTTTTTCTTTGGTGAAGGAGTGAGGAAAAAAACAGTTCTGCAGTTCATTTTTGAGTTTAATTTTAGGTCTGTGTTTTTAGAAGTCTGTATTTACATTTTTATCCATGCATTCATTTTGTACCCATTCATTCAGCTATTTATTGGACTAATTTCTTTTTTGCTGAGTTCTGAGGACGCTATATACTTCAGAGAGCTTATTTAGTAGTGTAGAATACAAATAAATAAACACAACATAGCAATATGGTACGTTCAATTTATATGATAAGGGTCATGCAAGATACATTGGGAGTGAACTATTTTAATCTCTACTCTTTCTTTCCAGATAATTAGGAATACCCAGTAGGTAGTATGTTGCCTCTTAATTTTGGTATTTCAGAATGAAATTCTAATATCCTCTTCTGTATTTCCAGATTTCTATCTTTCACTCTCCTATTAACAGTATGCCTTGTGACTGTTTCTGTTTTTTTTCTCTGGAGAATGTTTCTACCTTTCCTTTTAGA
Source organism: Murina feae (assembly GCA_004026665.1). Taxonomy (NCBI): domain Eukaryota; kingdom Metazoa; phylum Chordata; class Mammalia; order Chiroptera; family Vespertilionidae; genus Murina; species Murina feae. Next base: position 2,365 of record PVJC01017452.1, on the reverse strand, counting down.
ACTGTTTTGAGGGGGAAAAAAAGGCATTTTTCAAAAGTATAATAAAAACTTATGAAAATAAATATATGCCTGGTATAGTTTAGAAAGTCAGAAAACAGATACTCTATAATGAAAAGGAAGAACATTTCAAAATAATGGAGAGTTTGGGCTTGGGAAATCTAGGCACAGCAGAATTATAGGAAGACAATTTAAGCATAGGTAAGAGAATCTACAATCTAATCTAATAAAAGAGCAATATGCAAATTGACCCTCACTCTGTTACATCTAAGCCACGCCCACAAGCCAAGCCACGTCCACCAGCCAATCAGAGTGACTGACTGTATGCAGATTAACCCAGCCAAGATGGCGACCGTCAGCCATGGAGCTAGAGCAAACAGGAGGCTTCTGTTGCACCAGCGATGGAGGAAACTGCCTGCCTAGGCCAGCTGGGCCTCTGCTCAAGGCAACAGTGTTTCAATTATAGAAGCCACGGAGCTGAAGCAAACAGGAGGCTTCCTTGTCTGCTTAGGCCTCTGCTCAAGGCAACAAAGTTTCAATTAGAGAAGATAAATAAACCCCAGAAACCTGATTCCAGCCAGCCTCTCTGGGACGTTGGGTCAATGGGAACTGTGGACAGCCTGAAAATGGCCCTCAGACCCTCACCCAGGCTGGCCACACCCCCCATGGGATGAGGGTTCCCACTGGGGGCTTGGCCATCCTACAAACAGCCATCAGCCCCTCACCCAGGCTGGCCAGACATGCCAGCAGGTGGACATCCCCCAAGGGGTCCCAGACTGCAAGAGAGCACAGGCGAGGCTGAGGGACCCCCCCCCCCCGAGTGCACAAATTTTTGTGCACCTGGTCCCTAGTAATATAATAAAAATGCTGACATGTACAGTGAATATTTGGTTCATTCAGTGAAGGAAAATAATTGGGATAGAAGATGTAAGAATAAAAGAATTATTGCCCTGGCCAGTTTGGCTCAGCGGCTAGAACTTTGGCCCACAGACTGAAGAGTTGTGGGTTCAATACCCAGTCAAGGACACATACCTTGGTTGCAGGCTTGATTCCTGGCCCTAGTCAGGTGGTGTTTGGGAGGCAACCAATTGATGTGTCTCTCTTACATTGTGGTCTCTCTCCCTCTCCCTCTCCCTCTCCCTCTTCTACTCTCTCTAAAAATGAATGGAAAAATATCCTATTGTCTAACTGGTGTGGCTCATATCATGCACTGAAAGTTGTTGGATCTATTTCCAGTGAGAACACATGCATGGGTTGTAGACTTGATCCCTGGATGTTTTGCTCTCACATTGATGTTTCTCTCTCTCCCACTCTCCCTTCCTCTCTCTCTAAAAATCAGTAAAGGTATTAAAAAAAAAAGTTCACTATTAAGGAAACCATGCTTTTTATCATATTTTTAAACATTTATTAAATACTTTGCAACCAATGTGTACTTGCTAAATTTAATTATTAGTAGTATTAAGCGAAAATATTTTTTATTCCATTTGAGTATAATAAAGAAACTTACACTTTTTCTTCATCTGTTTCAGTATGGCTTGGGAAGAGAATTTGTTAGATGGTTTACTAAATTTTGCTGCCACCCCTAAAGGATTACTGCTTCTTCAAAGAACAGGTGCCATCAGTGAATGTGTGACATTTATGTTTAACCGATATGCAAAAAAATTACAGGTACGAATTACCATCTGCCACAGGCAAAAGGAATTTTTGTTGCTTTAAAAGCCATTAAGAACATTATTCTGTTTTCTGTGCTTGAAGAGGTTATTAAACCTGAGTTAAAAAACCATACAGCACTGTAATGTTTAACTTGATTTTGTTTTTTAGGAAAGCATTAGAGTTGATGTTGGTATCTATGGCTGTATTTACAAGGATGGCAAACAAGCTTATGCAATTGAAAAATTCAGTTAATTATCCAGGTGTTTTATAAAGGTGCTATCAAACATCTGGATATACTAAAACTGGGTGGGACCTCAGGAGAAAAACCTATTGGGGTTAAATGTATGTGTTCGTGGCAATGTAGGCCTCACATTTTAAAAGAAACACAGGCGCCCTCCTGCAGGTCCTTGCCGAGAGGGAGACGCGCGCCTCTCACTGGCACCGACAGTAAAACGTCTAATGGGCCTTACGAAGCACCTAGTATGAGGAAAGTAGAATACATTTTAAGTGTTTTTTTTTAAATGTATACGGGAGAAACAAGATGGCGGCATAGGGTAGACACCGCATATGCAGCTGTGAACAACTATTTCAGAAAAACCACGAAAAGAACATACGGACACCACTCGCACCCACAGGAAGGCTGGCTGAGTGAAAATCCTACAACCAGAGAAGAGTCTGAGACTCAGAGCAGCAGCGGAAGCAAAGTACAGAGGTA
>PVJC01017451.1:8773-32580 GCA_004026665.1 Murina feae | reverse complement strand
TATCCTTTGAGAATGAGGAAGAAGAAAAAGGAAAGTAAGTAAAAATTATGAACAACAAATATATACCAACGAGTGAATCTAAGAATCAAGTGAATAAAAAATCTGATGAACAGAATAAACTGGTGAATAGAATAGAATCAGAGGCATAGAAAGGGAGTGGACTGACAATTTTCGGGGGTTAAGGGTGTTGGGGATGCGTAAAGAGACTGGACAATAATTGTACACCTATGGATGAGGACAATGGGGGGGCAAGGTCAGAGGTTGGGGTGGGAATTGGGAGAAGGGGAGCTATGGGGGAAAAAAGAGGAACAACTGTAATAATCTGAACAATAAAGATAAATTAAAAAAAAATAAAACAAACAAAAAAAAGAAGTTGGGGTGGGAAATGGGAGGAGGGGAGCTATAGGGGAAAAAAGAGGAACAATTGTAATAATCTGAACAATAAAGATAAATTTAAAAAAAAACACACACAAAAAAAACAAAAAAAAAAACACACAACAATCCAAAACCTATGGGGCACAGTGAAAGCAGTCTTGAGAGGGAAGTTCATAGCTCTACAAGCCTACTACAAAAAACAAGAAACAATGATAATAAATTACCTAGCCCTACAATTCAAAGAATTAGAAAGAGAGCAACAATGAAAGTCCAGTGTAAGCAGAAGGAAGGAAATAATAAAGATCAGGGCAGAGAAAAATGATATAGAGACCAAAAAAACAATACAAAAGATCAACAAAACCAAGAGCTAGTTCTCTGAAAGGATAAACAAGATTGATGAACCTCTAGCCAAGCTCAGCAAGAAGCAAAGAGAGAGGACCCAAATAAACAAAATCAGAAATGAAAGAGGAGAAATAACAACAGACCCCACAGAAATACAAAAGATTGATAAAGAATACTATGAACAACTCTATTCCAACAAACTGGACAACCTGAAGGAAATGGACATATTCCTAGAAAAATACAACCTTCCAAAACTCAAGCAGGAAGAATCTAAAAATCTTAATAGGCCAATAACTATGGAAGAAATTGAAGCAGTAATCAAAAAGCTTCCAGTGAACAAAAGCCCAGGATGAGGTGGCTTCACAAGTGAGTTTTACCAAACATTCAAGGAAGAACTAAAACCTGTCCTCCTGAGACTACTCCAAAAAATTCAAGAGGAAGGAACACTTCCAAGCTCATTCTATGAAGCCAGCATTACCCTAATACCAAAACCAGATAAAGACAACACAATGAAAGAGAATTACAGGCCATTATCCCTCATTAACACAGATGCCAAAATCCTCAACAAAATCCTAGCAAATCGGATCCAGCAGTACATCAGAAAGATCAACACCAAGACCAAGTAGGATTTATCCCAGGGATGCAAGGATGGTACAATATCCACAAATCAGTAAACGTGATGCATCACATAAACAAATTGAGACATAAAAACCATAGTCATATCAATTGATGCAGAAAAAGCATTTGACAAAATCCAACGCCCATTTTTGATAAAAACTCTCAGCAAGGTGGGAATAGAAGGATCATACCTCAACATAATAAAATCCACATGTGACAAACCCACAGCCAACATCATACTCAATGGGCAAAAACTAACAAAAACTAAAACCATTTCTCCTTAGAATAGGAACAAGACAGGGATGCCCACTTTCACTACTCTTGTTCGACATAGTACTAAAAGTATTAGCCATTGCAATTAGACAAAAAGAAGAAATAAAAGTGCTGGAGACAGGTCACTGTCACTAATAGAGAAATGTGCCTGAAGGTTGGTCAACCTTAATTGCTCTGAATGGTCGGAGCTATTCACTCATCATTTAGATGGAGATATTGATAGTTAAAGGAACCCTCCACTTGTTACTCATATGTAAATTCTTGCTGCCTGTTTGTTGTTGGAATTTCCTGCCCTAAAGATATGGTTGTTTTCCCACTGCCTTAATAAAAACTTTGAGCAGAGCCAGAGCAGTGGGCAGTCTCACCCACTAGAGGTAGACTCCACACCTGGCCCCCTATTATTCCAAATTAATTCCTTCTAGTCTCTCCATTTTGTGTGCGGCCTTCTCCAGAACCCGAACCCTGAACAGGAATCCTGAACCACGTGGGACGTGTAAGGGACTCCCACATAAAAGGCATCCAAATTGGAAAAGAAGAAGTAAAACTGTCCTTATTCGCAGATGATATGATATTGTACATAAAAAACCCTATAGATTCCATCAAAAAATTATTAGACTTAATAAATGAATTCGGTAATGTAGCAGGATACAAAATTAACGCCAAGAAATCTATGGCATTTCTATACACCAATAGTGAACTTACAGAAAGAGAGACTAAAAAAGCAATCCCATTTACCATCGCACCAAAAAATTAAGATACCTAGGAATAAGCTTAACTAAAGAGGTAAAAGACCTCTACTCAGAAAACTACAGGACGTTGAAAAAAGAGATAGAGGAAGACATAAACAGGTGGAAAAACATACCACATTCATGGATTGGTAGAATCATTATCATTAAAATGTCCATATTACCCAAAGCAATTTATAAATTCAATGCACTCCCCATCAAAATACCAACGGCGTATTTCACAGACCTAGGACAAACTCTCCAAAAATTCATCTGGAATAAAAAAAGACCCCGGATAGCTGCAGTGATCCTGAGAAAGAAGAACAAAGTAGGAGGGATCTCAATACCACACAGCAAGCTGTATTACAAAGCTACAGTTCTCAAAACTGCCTGGTACTGGCACAAGAATAGACATATAGACCAATGGAACAGAATAAAGAACCCAGAAATCGACTCGAACCAATATGCTCAATTAATATTTGACAAAGGAGGCAAGAACATACAATGGAGTCATGACAGTCTCTTCAATAAATGGTGTTGGGAAAATTGGACAGATACATGCAAAAAAAAAGAAATTAGACCACCAACTTACACCATACACAAAAATAAACTCAAAATGGATAAAGGACTTAAATGTAAGACGGGAAACCATAAAAATACTAGAGGATTTAAAGGCAACAAAATCTCAGTCTTATGCCAAAGCAATTTCTTCACTGATACAGCTCCTAGGGCATTGGAAACTAAAGAGAAAATAAACAAATGGGATTACATCAAAATAAAAAGCTTCTGCGCAACAAAAGAAACCATCAACAAAACAACAAGAAAGCCCACTGCATGGGAGAACATACTTGCCAATGTTATCACTGATAAAGGTTTAATCTCCAACATTTATAGGGAACTCATACAACTTAACAAAAAGAAGATAAACAATCCAATCAAAAAATGGGCAAAGGACCTAAATAGACACTTTTCAAAAAACAGGACATTCAGAAAGCCAAGAGTCATATGAAAACATGCTCAAAGTCACTAATCATCCGAGAGATGCAAATCAAAACAACAATGAGGTACCATCTCACACCTATAAGATTGGCTATCATCAATAAATCAACAAATGTAAAGTGCTGGAGAGGATGGGGATAAAAAGGAACCCTCCTGTACTGCTGGTAGGAATGCACACTGGTGCAACCACCATGGAAGACAGTATGGAGTTTCCTCAAAAAGTTAAAAATGGAACTGCCATTTGACCCAGTGATCCCACTTCTAGAGATATATCACAAGAAGCCAGAAACACCAATCAGAAAGGATATATGCCTCTCTATGTTCATAGCAGCACAATTCACCATAGCTAAGATTTGGAAACAGCCTAAGTGCCCATCAGCATATGAATGGATTAGAAAACTGTGGTACACCTACACAATGGAATACTATGCTGTTCTAAAAAAGAAGGAATTCTTACCATCTGCAACAGCATGGATGGAACTGGAGAGCATTATGCTAAGTGAAATAAGCCAGTCAATGAAAGAAAAATAGCACATGACATCACTCATTTATGGATAATAAAGTCCATTATAAACTGATAAACAAAAATAGATACAGAAGCAGAGCAGCATCAAACAGATTGTCAAACTACAGCAGGAAGGCCAGGGAGGGTTGCGGGGGGAGGGGAAAGAGATCAACCAAAGGACTTTTATGCATTCATATAAGCATAACAAATGGACACAAAACACTGGGGGGTAGGGGAGGCCGGGGGAAGGTCAAGAGGGCGGGGAAAAAAGAGACATAAGCATTACTCTTTGTAATATTTTAAGCAATAATAAAAAATAAAAAAGACTAAAAAAAAAAAGAAGGTCTTTAATAAGACTGACACTTGTAATGTTTCGGAAGTACAGTAGTTTCATCAACATGATTAAACATAAGTTCTAATGAGAACCACAGATTTCACACAAAAAACTAAAAAGGATTTTTAACTGATATAGACTTGAAAGTAGTTATGTAGTTATGACCTATTATAATCCACATAGAAAAGAATCATCATCCAGATAGCCTTAGCTAGAGTTACACATTTCCCTATTCCTATCTTCTCATATTTAAGCTAATTTGAATATTAAATGGGAGCATTTCCTGAGTTTTACAGCTTCAGCTAAAGTTCCGAGTAAAGACAATGAATTATAAAGCCCAACACATTCTAAAGAGAAATCCTAAAAAGCATCATGCAGTTCTTGCTAAAAGGTGATCAAACTGATCCTGGATAGTGACCAGCCTATTTAAGAAAATATTAGCGATTCACTGGACAGGATTTACCAAGATTAATGTTTTTAAAGGAGTGACAGAACTAGTGAGTGAAAAATGCTGTGCTATTTTTCTTTTCTCCCCATAAAAGCTACAGGTCTCTTGAGAATTTGACTTCTGATGCTTATTTACAGAAGTTTGGTTTTATTGCTTATTTTAGTGCATTTCAGTATGTCACTTCTATTATATTTAAACTAGGTGCCCAGTGCACAAAAATTTGTGCACTCGGGAGGTCCCTCAGCCCGACCTGTGCCCTCTCGCAGTCTGGGACCCCTCTGGGGATGTCCACCTGCTGACATGCCTGCTCAGCCTGGGTGAGGGGTTGATGGCTGTTTGCAGGCTGGTCAAGCCCCCAGTGTGGACTCTCACCCCAATGGGGTGTGGCCAGCCTGGGTGCGGGCCTGAGGGCCATTTTCAGACTTTCAGGCTTTGGGTCCCTACTGGGGTACCTGGCCAGCCTGTGTGAGGGGCTGATGGCTGTTTGCAGGCTGGCCAAGCCCCCCAGTGGGATCCCTCACCCCACTGGGGTGTGGCCAGCATGGGTGATGGATTGAGGGCTGCTTTCAGGCTGCCCACAGCTCCTACTGACCCAATGTCCCAGCAAGGCTGGCTGGAAGCAGGTTTCTGGGGTTTGTTTATCTTCTATAATTGATACACTGTTCCTTTAAGCCAAAGCCTAGGCAAGTAAGGAAGCCTCCTGTCTGCTTTAGCTCGTGGCTTCTATAATTGAGATAATGTTGTCTTAGTAGTGGCAGCCAGCACTGCTGTTTGCTTCAACTTGGAGGCTTCTATAATTGAGACAATGTTGCAAATATGTTGTTGCCTGGAGCAGGGAGAAGCCCAGCCTGCAAACAGTTTTACTCCTGCTGCAACGGAAGCGGCCTGTTTACTCTAGCAGCTCGTGAGTGCTGGCCTCCATCTTGGCTGGGTTAATTTGCATACAATCGCTCTGACTGGCTGGTGGGCATGGCTTAGGCGTCCCGAAAAAACAGTCAATTTCAATATTACACTTTTATTAGATTAGATTATTTTAATATAGTTTTAATGGGAAAATATTTCCCTCCACTAAATTATCAATGAGAGCAAGATCTTTAATAAGACTGACAATTGTAATGTTTTGGAAGTACAATAGTTTCATCAACATGATTAAACATAAGTTCTAATAAGAACCATAGACTTTCCACAAAAACTAAAATGTCTTTTTAAATGATATAGACTTGAAAGTAGTTATGACCTATTAGAATCTACATAGTCCTTCTCCTCCTGCCTCAGACCAAAAGTAAGGAGGGCAGTAGCACTCCTAAAAGAGACCAGGGAACTGATGCTAGCTGAGCTTCAGAAGTTCATAGGAGGGGAAAGGAGGGGAGTGAGGGAGAAAGAGAGACCGACAGACAGAGGCAGACAGAGTGACATTGCTCAGTTACTTCCATATGTACCATGACCAAGAATCGAACTCACAACCTTGGTATGTGCCCTGACCGGAATCGAACACATGACTCTTTGATGCCTAGGACGATGCTCCAACCAGCTGAGCCACACTAGGCAGACTGCCAGATTCACTTTTTAAGAGAAGCTACAAATAAGAACTTAATAAACAAAATCTCTTAATTTAAAAAATATCCATAATTAATTTAAAATTTAAAAAAAACCTCTGTAGGTCCAATAAAATAAAAATGCAGGCCCAGTTAAGTCAGTAAATAATCAGGCTTGATTACACATCTAGTCAATAAATACTCATCTACCTATTCTATAAAATCAGTAAGGCAATCTCTCTGTATCACACAGCATAGAACATTAAATTTCAGATGAACTAAATATCTAAATTAAAAAAAAGAACCATACAAGGAAAATACCAAAAACAATAAAAAGGGAAATGGCTTAAGGATAGAGAGCAAAGGATAAAATCTTTCTAAAATCTTACCAGCTTTTTACTACCCTGCTTTGAACTAGGCCAAAGTCTCTTTTAAGGGTAAAGACCAATTCTAAATCAAGTTAACTATAATGTTTTTAGCCAAACAGGTATGTCATGGCAAGACATGACAGGATAAGCACAACAAATACCAGACACAAATATTCCTTACTAACTCATAATTTATGACATTGCAATTAAAACCAAGGTTGACTACAAACACTAGTCTCTTTGCCAGCTATTCCATACCTGAAAGCACCTCTGGTTAATTAGGGCCTGCTGCTGGTTATTTTTGCTGGGGTCATCTTTTTTCTCTGTGTCCTCAGTCTTTTGACTGAGACAATCCTGTAATCTAAAGGGGGAAAAAATCAAGATAATACAAAATGCTTTCCTACATACTGGATTAAGATAACAAACTCAGTCAATGATCCCACTACCCCCCCAACAGCTTTATATTATTTTATGTATGTATGTATGTGTGTGTGTACATGTGCTCACACACATGCATACATACGTTTTTTAAAATTTAAACCATACTGTCACTGGAAATAAGAAGGTCCTCTCAATAGACCACAAATTAGAAGGAAACGCTGATTAACAAAAGGGATCAGACTGAAGAAGAAAGTTCTAACTATTCCCAACACTTGCAAAAAATATAGAATAGGAAAGAACTACAGTAAAGAATGAAAGCAGCTTCCAAGGGATCCAAGCTTGCAAGAAGCAATGGGCAGGCAACTGGTTTGGGCAATGAAACAGCAAGAGCTAGAGCAGTGGTTGCCAACCTTTTGGACCTCATGGACCACCAGTGGTCCACAGACCACAGGTTGGCAACCACTGAGCTAGAGAGTATGGTTCTTCCTTCTTCATGCTCCACAGATAACGTGATGCTTGAGCCAGTCAAGAGGGATGAAAACCCAAGAGAACATTCATTATTCCAGGTGGCTACTAGAATGCTGGGGGAGTCTCTTTGACCAGAAACTTAACTATGTTTGAGTGTATCTACCTAGTAGCATACCATTGCCTTTCTCCAAAAATCTCTGAAGTCAAACTGTAGTAGACATTCCTACCTTTGCAAAAACAGGTCTATCTATACCACTTCAAATTAACTATCTTAACTCTGAGTATGCCTATCAGTTTCCTACAGAACCTTGACTCATCAAACTGATTCCATGATCATATGTAAAATAGGATAGCAATATGCATCATGTCATTTGCCTGCTAAAAAACAATCAATTGCTTATCACTGCTTTGTGAATTAAATCTAATCTCCTTGGGTTGGCACTTGAATCTCTCCATGCGGTTAGTCCTAATCCAATATTCCTACTGACTTCTTTCTTACCTCATCTCTTACTACTATCCTGCAATTATCTACTCCAATCACATGTATTGCCCTTGATCTTCACTCAATTGCTCTTCTCTGCTCTCTGGTGAGTATATGACAAAATAAAAATAAATTAAATTAATGGGTTAGTTCTAGGTAAAAAGTCAGCCTCTTTCCTCTGGTAGACACAAAGACCTCATTATCCATTTTCTAGTTGATTTCCCACCCATTTTCCATATTCACATACTTTCCAGCTTTGCCTATAGGCAGTCAGGAGCATATTATCTAGAATACAAGAGACAGAAAAGCCAATATGCTCTCTTGTGGGAATATAATTAAACTGACATATCTGAATTTAAATGTTAGTTCTTTACAGTCTTGCTTCTTGAACTTTTGGAATGTTCAAACTGGGCAAAACAACCTCTGGACTAGGCCTAAAACATCACCGTATTTTAAACAACTATTTGTAAAGCTAACAGGAAAGCTAATTTTCAGACACTTTGGACTGAAAATTAAAGACGTTCTTTAGAATTAGCACCACTATATTTAGCTAAAGAATAACCTAGCTTACATGCCCCTATAGCAATTCCTTCCTTTACTTATTAACATCAATAGAAACTCCTATCTTCTATTCATGTAATTATTCCCCTACCTTTCTTATAAACTGTCTGCCATTAACCCCAATTGGAACACTTTGGGTTTCCGCCTGAATCAGTGCTTCCTGATTAGCTATTCTTTTTGATCTCAAACAAATGCTTGTTGTCGTTCATTGTGGGTTTTTTTTACATTAACACTTCTATCCACATAATTGTTCCCTTCCTTTTCTCATAAAAACCCGTTTTCACCCTGTAATTGGGACACTATTTAAGTTTCTGTCTCAATCTGTATTAAATTATTTTTTATCCCACCACAAATGCTGTTGTCTCTCTTTCTGGCTTTTTTAAGTTCTTAGTTTATTAATCTTCTCATGAAAAATCTGCACAATTATCACAGAGAGTCACTGAAGAATCTTGACTCATTTTTGCCAGCATCAACATTGGCCTTTGTAGTCCCCGACTTTCTTCATTCTGTTCTTGAATTCCTTTCGCTATTTTCTTGAAGTCGTCTCTTTTCACAGAGACCATGTCTGACAAGTCTATGTTTGAGTTCCTTTTCCTTTACATAATTCAAGGACTCATAAATCATCCCAAAGCCAGTTAGTTGTCTTGCCATCCCCAAAGTGAGTTCTGAATACAAATACAAAGTTAACATCTGGTGTGGTCTTATCCATTTTGGCTAGCTTTTCTCCAATTTCTTTCTGAGGTACTGTTGCCTTGCAGGGTGAAGGACATCACTGACCAGTTGTTTCAGCACAAGCAGTCTACTGGTGGTGAACTTTCTGGTCCAGCTAGTTACTGTGTCATTTATGATGGTAGCTGACCTTCAAGCAGCCAAGAGTCATCAATGACATGTACAACAGATGGGAGGAAGCATCTCAGTGCCCTAGGAGTGTGGCACAGAACACCCCTACTGTTTCATGGGCCTAGGAGGCGGCACAGGAGTAGAAAAATAGAGTCAGACTGGAGAAAAGTGTTTCAGGTAAGAAGTGAAAGTCACGTCTCTCAGAGTCCCCCAATAGGGGCTTAATTTTTTTCCAACTAAGTTAATAATGTTTGAGAAACCTATATTGTAGTAGAACAGACTATTCAGAAATATGCTAGGGTTGTTTTGTAGTTTCCAAAACAGTGAGCAGGGCCTGAAGACCATACAAATCCCTAAGAGTGACTAAGGAATATTTTGCATATCTAGCAGACACTCATTCTACGTAGACAACAGCAACAGCTCTGCTTCTTTGTGGAGTCTGGGAAAACCAGAAAACTGCACTTCCAACTTAAAATATGCTGTGTTATCTCCATAAGATAACTTTCTGTGTGCAGGCACTTCAGAGCTTTCAACTGTATCTGTTGAAGCCTTTCCATGATCTCATGTGATTCCATTCTGAAGATGAGGAATAAGTTGAAAGCCAATTTTATTTTTAAAATCATGCTAATTTAGCCACAATGATACAAAACACATCTGCATCAACGTGAACCTCTCAAAGTTATATGCTCCCTAAGTCCTTTTCCCTACACTCCTACGATTTTATAAATGACTAGGATGAAAAGAAGGATGGTTCTCTTCAGTCGAGCAGGTACAACTCTTAAAGACAAACGTTTCTCTAGGAGGGGAGTCCAGCTCTAGCCCCAAATCCTACATGTTATCTTTTAGGCCCAAACCGTAGGCAATTATACGGCTGCCTGGGAAGCCTCATGGAGTAAAGCTCCTCCTTCCCCCATCAGACTGAATGTACAGCCTGTGCGATCATCATCTTTGAAGGGAGTTGCTGTCAAGAATTCAGTCCCACTAACCTTCCCCTCCTGGCTGGCCATGCTCATATGCATTTCTGCATTCCTAGCCCAAGTGTCTCCTTTCTGAGCCCTTATTATTGGGGGACTGAGAGAGGCGACTTTCACTTCTTACCTGAAACACTTTTCTCCAGTCTGACTCTATTTTTCTACTCCTGTGCCTCCTCCTAGGCCCATGAATCAGTAGGGGTGTTCTGTGCTACACTCCTAGGGCACTGAGATGCTGCCTCCCATCTGTTCTACATGTCATTGATGACCCTTCCCTGGTGCCATTCCCTGGGGAAGTGGAACTCTGAGGACCCAGCCTTTTTCTTTCTGACGCCTTGCTAACATTGCAGTATGTGAATAATACCTAGATTGTTAATTTCAATTTGGCTTGTTGGTCTAACTGACCACCTCAGTGGCTGTCATCTCAACACTGGGTGATGGGACTCTTAGTTTCCTCCTCGCAAAATACAAATACCACTGAAAAATTAAATGGAACTGTGCTTTGGTTATCTTGCAATGAATGGCAAACCTATTTGATCACTTCCTACCAACAGAATTTTATAATTTACTTGTTTGTAATATTAACTCAAACAAGAGGAGTCCGTGTTTCCCCATGTTAAATTAATCTCCTTATCTGATATTGAAGGTTAGTTGAAAGTTAACTACAAATCTAAAGGAAAAAAGTTGAATCTTCTTTGATTCTAAAAGAGAGACTTTTCCCTTCTTTCCTTGTAGTGATTCCTTTGGAAAACTTGTAGCTATAAATCCTGTCTCTGTATCTTTAAGAATAATTTAATCACCAGCAAAAAGCCATCTCAGAGAAATCAACAAAAAGCACACACACACAAAAAAAGAGTGGCAACTGTGGTAACAAGAAGGATGCTGTGGCTCAGTTAGTCGGGCATCCTGTGCACCAGGAGGCTGCCAGTTCAATTCCCAGTCAAGGGCACATGCTCGGGTTGAGAACTCAATCCCCCGCAGGGGACATGCAGGAGGCGACGATCAATGTTGCACTCTTGCATCAATGTTTTTTCTCTCTTCTCCCTTCTTCTCTCTATAAAACAATAAACTTCTCTTAAAAAAAAAAAATAATGTGTCCTGACCAGTTTGGCTCAATGGATAGAGCGTCGGCCTGTGGACTGAAGGGTCCCAGGATCAATTCCTGTCAAGGGCACGTACCTGGGTTGTGGGCACATCCCCAATGGGGAGTGTGCAGGAGGCAGCTCATCAATGTTTCTGTCTATCCCCCTCCCTTCCTCTCTGTAAAAAATAAAATATATTTTTAAAAAAAGAATGTAAATTTCCACAAGCCTCTTGCCAATGTTACATCTCTGGAATTCCTGCCTTGGAAGCTTTGGAACCCTCTCTCTGAATGTGGACATCAGGGAGGACTGTCCCTTGTCTCCGTCCTGTTGGATGTTATCGAAGGCTCCTGGCTCTGAATGTAACTTCTTGCTTGGCTAAGGTTACGAAAAGTTTTCTTTTTCCTTTGGATAAAGACAATTCACATGTATGTAATGGATAACATCTGCCTGCCTGTACAAAAGGGCGAGATCTCCTTCTGTCTTTGCTATCTCTTTAGCAGACTGCCTATAGCACACATCAGTCTGATTGAATGTTTATTAAGTAATGAAACCATTTCTTTTTTTCTATTTATGTGGAAAGGATTCACTGGATTGACAGATTATATTTTTAATGATTTCTCCAACATCAGTTGTGTGAAAAATATTTTACCCCTGCCACTTAAAATAAAAATTTGAAATGTTTTACCTTAAAAAATTGTTTTCATTGGGTGTTTTGTTTGGTTCTAATTATTAGCATGGTGGTCAGGAGTGTGTGTTTTGGAGTAAGAATGATTATGTACAGATCTGATTTCTTCTATGTACCACCCATGTGATGCAAGTTATCTAACATTCCAAATTCTGTTTCCACATGTAGATACTAAAAAAAAAAAAAAAAAAAAAAAAAAAGATTTTTAAGCCCTTAGCCAGTGTGGCTCAGTTGGTTGCAGCATCATTCCATATACCAAAAATAGATTTTTTAAATTCCAAATTTAAATAAAATATATAATTTCTTCAAATTTAGCAGAAAAATATGGCAGGGATTTGTTCTGAATTATAATTTAAAGGCTACTTGTGAAAAGTCAATCTAAAGACTAGAGCCTAAATGAACAACACAAAACATAGTTCCTTCCTATTTGTGGTAGCTATGTTCTATAAAGTCACAGATATGCTTATTAAACAATATACACTAAATTAACCACGATTAAAGCACTACTCCGAGGGGAAACACAGGTCAGGTTCCTGCATGCACCTGGTCACATTTCTCAACTGTGTGTGAATGCTTTAAGACAGGGCTAACAGCACTATCACTCATGCCTCAGTAAAGTTCACCTAGCGCGTGTATTTTTTTCTGTAAGGCACATCTCAGCCCTCTTGTGTATACGGAAAGAGTATGAGCTAAGGGTAGTAAACTGGGAGAACTCAGATTCTTCTTGATGGTCCTCTGTCTTCAGAGATAAGTACCAGGAGGAAAGGAGCACTTTATCTCTGGAGACAGAGGGACACCAAGAAGAATCTGAGTTTCCCCCAGTTTACTACCCTTAGCTCATACTCTTTTGTCCTATCACATTTTCCCACAACTTTCCACTCTTCACCAAACCTGGTAAAAAAACACTCAGGCTTAACTGCATATTCAGATCTTCATTTCCTTAGGGATACTCCTATGTCATATAAAACTTATATTCAATAAAACTGTATGCTTTTCTCATGTTAATCTGTCCTTGTCAGTTTAGTTTTCAGGCCCAGACAGAGACTCTAAGAGGGCTAATGAAAAGCTTTTCCTCTCCTACACTTTCTCCTCTGACTTATTACCTCCCTATAGCCTTCTTTTACTAGTTGTTTCTCAACCCATTTTCCCATCTTGATTAATGCACCAAAAATTAACTAGTTATTCAGGCCTAAAACTTAGGAGTCTTGATTCCCTTCTGCCCCCTAGCTGCCTATATTCAATCCATCATTATCTGTCCCAAACACTTTCAACACCTCCACCATTGCTACCTTTGATCATGTTCAAAACTCACACAATAGCAACTGTTACCCTATTTTACATTTAGTACTTTTATATAAAAACTGTCTTGTCATTTTCACTCGACTTCTCCCATCATGTAATCTCTCCATGAGAGCAGGAACCTTTTCTATTTGGTTTACTACTGTAATTCCAGTACCCAGAATGCCAAGCAGACAGTAGGAGGTATCATTAGGTACCCAAAATGTCAAGCAACAGTAGGAAGGAAAAAATATTAACGGAATGAATGAATGCAGCTTTCCCAAACCTTCACTTCTCTCTTCTTTTAGTTTTCCTTCTGTACTATTTTATTTAATTCAATATATAATTCTTGGATATCCAGAATACTTGCCTTTCACTGTGGCATGTGTTGCCACAGGAAGAAGAAAATACAGCTGTCACTAAAAACTGAATCAACTTATGCTAAATACAGTTGATTTAATACATTTAATACATATATTAATTCATATAATTGTCAAAATATTTCATCCCAATGATCGCTTAAGTCCCTTTCCCTTGAATGAAAGAGTACACATAATCTTCAGAAAATACTACCACTATTAGAGGAAAATTTTTTGAAACTCCTCTGAGTATGTACTTTTCAAAGTCAAGAAAGATACAAATGGTGAATATGAATGGATCACTGCATTCATTCTGGTACTTTTAAAGTATGATGAGGCTACATATTCTTTAGGTCATGGCTACCACTATGATTTGGGGCTTGTCATTTCTAATTTTAATGATCCGCTTATAATCCCTCCATGATTTCCAAAGACAATTTTCTAGTTAAAATCTTGTCCTTTATTAAATTAGGCAAATTTTGTTTTCTTGTTCTTATTTAAGATGAATATATAGCCAAATCCAAACCAGTAGAAATTGTTTTTAAACTGTGGAACCAGAAATACCCCTTTTTAATGTCATTTTCCTCCATCAGCCTGGTAATTTTAAGCCAAGCTCACTATGAGGGAAAATGAGGTAATAAAATACAAAAGCCTAATAAATTTGTAACTTTCATAAAATATAATTACTTGATGCTTTTCTTTAGGGCTTTCTCCAGTTTCTTCACCTGTTGTTTATAAAGTATTAATTCATGCTGTGTGGGCCTGTAGAAAATAAATCATATTAAATATATTCAATTTATTAAAAAAACATGTTAAGGATATTTAATAATAAACAATAGTGTATACTTTGTTACTTGTCACAAATGTGCTTATTAAAATTCTTAAAATATCTCATGACTGCTAGTAAGGGTTCATTGGCTATTGGATTTCTTCTCTATATTTCCTATTCAAAATTTTTTACCCATTTTTATCGTTGTAAACCTATTATTTGTTTATATGTGAAATATTTCAAATGTACAGACAAGAATAAATAGTAAAACAAATAGTATTTTACAAATAGTTTTACTATATTAAAATTGAATATTAACAGATTTGGTTCAAATCTCTTAACTAAAACATTATACATATAATTAACACTCCATGTGTGTCCCTTATTAATGTCATTCCTCTTTTTTGCATAACACAAGTAACCACTATCCTGAATTCACTGTTCATGATTCCCATGCATGTTTTAAAAATTTTACTATTTATATTATCATAATTTTCCATATTACTATGTGGCAGGTTATTAAAATTTATATAACAGGCTTATACTATAGGTGTCAGTGCCCTCTCCATTAAAGTATAAGCTGGACAAGGTATTCGTTTTGGTCATTATATTATACTAGACCTTAGGAAAGTGTCTAACTTATAATAGATGTTCAACAAATATTTGTTGAATTAAATGTCTCATTCCTTATTAATCACTGTACACATGTACAGTCTCATTCTTTTGAGGTAGTATGCTGTATATAAATATACCTTTCCGTTGTATGCCATTTAAACTTTTCATTTTATTCTTCTCCCACAAAATAAGGATAAGATGAAATAATATGTCCTAAAGGAACTTGGGGATGGGAAACCTACTAGTATAAGAATCTACTACTGAATCAACTCTGAGCTCCTACCCAGTTTTATCTTATCAACGTAGACGCCTATTTTCTCACTTCCCTTGCCTATGTGTTCTAATTCCTTCCATCATATGACAGACAACTAACTAAAATGAATAGGAGAGTATGAATTTCCTCAAGATAGTTTTAGAGTAAAAGAGCTAGAATGACTCATTTAACATTCTTAATTCCAGTATGTGTTTACTTTACAAAGGTTACATAAAAATTACTTAAGTTTCTCTCACCTGGTTTCCAAATCTTTTTGGAGATTCAGCTTTTCACTTAAAAGTGCATCAATCTTAAATTTTGATTCCTTCAGTTGATTCTGTAATGACTGCAACACATTTCATTAAAAAAAAAAGTTAACTTTCCTACATGATTACTTGACTTTATAAAAAAGTATGTATGAGTCATGTAGTCCCTGTACCAGTAGAAGGCCTTGATAAGTTGGTGAGGCATCAAGGCTGCTGTCTTCTTCTTCCGACAGACTTTCATCTTCTTTATATTGCCTAAGAAAAAACAGATGCAGTACACTTATGAAAAAATCTATCTTCAAAGGAACAATTCAGCTAATAAAAATTAAATCAATCCAGTAACATTTTGATAACCCAAATATGAATTAAAACTTAAGCCAAATTTCCTACTTGTCCTTATAGAGATGATACTAGGTACTACTACCTACTAGTATACATCTGCTATTGTCTTAATTAAAATATAAGATCAACGGAAACCAGAACTTTGTCTTGTTTGCCATGGTATCTCATTTTCTAGAAGAGTATGGAGACTAAGAGTGAATGAAAAAGCACTTGTTGAATGAATAAACAAACAAAGCATACTGGTTTTTTCCTTCTAGTACTTTTATGTCACCAAAAAAACTATATGAAAAAATGTAAAGTTTAAGTGGACATTTTATCTCCCTTAACAGATTGCAAAATCCTAGGATGTAAGGATCCTACCTAAAACTTTATCCTATCTCTGTAGAAGCTAACACCATGAATACCATCTAAACTGTAAGTTTCATTTGAACATCAGAAGGTCCCTGAAGTTACTTATAATATTGCTTTCTGAATAGAATGAAGCAAGGAGTTACTCTACCATTAGCTGTTCTTTTGTCTTCCCTTCCTCCCTCTTTCACTTTTTTCCACTTCTTCTCTCCATCTGCTCTCTTTTTTAGAGTTTCAAGGGGCTAGAAGGAATCAGCAACCAGCACAGCTCTGTCACTGGTCCTGCTGAGTTTCTGGAAAGTTATTTTTCTTAAGAATACTAGAATATATTCTTGATGAAAGTGGAGATTTATCTGCTTAGTTTATCATGGTATCCTTAGCCCCTAAACCAGACCATGGCACAAAGAAGGTGCTCAAATAAGTATCTGTTAAAATAACTGTTCCATCTATAAACGATGAAACAGAATAGCTACTGTTTTAATGACTATATATGAAAGCACTTTAGGTTATTTGGCCTTAGATTATTCAGCTATTTTAGGTTAATTGAAGACCATTATTTTTAAAAAATATATTTTATTGATTTTTTACAGAGAGGAAGGGAGAGGAATAGAGAGTTAGAAACATCAACGAGAGAGAAACATCGATCAACTGCCTCCTGCACACCTCCCACTGGGCGTGTGCCCGTAACCAAGGTACATGCCCTTGACATGACACGGGACCCTTCAGTCCGCAGGCTGATGCTCCATCCACTGAGCTCAACTGGCCAGGGCGAAGACCATTACTTTTATCTTTACCCTAATTTCTTTAATCAGAGGTAAACTGTTTTAGTCTATATGCTTGATTTTTCACTATGACATTTTATCTTTAGCTCATATAAATCTGCACACTAATTAGACTGCACTTTGGTAGATGACTAATCTAATTTTATCATTTTGTGAATATACTCAGTATCTATCTGATGGCTTGATGACATCAAATAGAATTACAATACTTTAAAATATACAATAAATCCTATTTCTTCCGTAACCAGTATTTTGGTGGAATAAATACATATATATTTAATATAAATGCAACAATAAATTTTAACATAAGTAGTAAAATATAGTCTTCAAGATCTTTATTAAAAAATTCATAGTTACATATTAGGTATATTTCCAAAGCATATTTTAGGTTTCAAAAGGCTGACTACTTTTGGTGTGATTCATGACTGGGTAGTATTTTAAAAATTGCCGTACAGGATTAGTTATACCTTTGTTTATGAAGTTTTCTAATTTTGGATTCATAGTAGTCAATTAGGCAAAGCAACCTAGAAAACAGGAAATAAATTATTTCAAAATGTGATATTGGAGCATTTACTATTCTTTCTACATAATTTCAAATTATAGTGATAAGTGTACAGATAATCTAGCAAGTTTATAAAAAATGTAAGTGTTTTTGCCAGAAGTATTATACTAAATCATATATTACTTTCAAAGTATAGTTTAAAAAATAACCACAAACATATTTCAGCATATTAAATATATATTATCAGAGTCCCAACAGTTCTACCTGCAGCAATCACTCTCACAGAAATACATGCTAGGTTGTAGTCAAGAAGAACAAAGTTGCTCACTGCATCATTATTTAGAAAGGTGAAAACACAGAAACAATTTATTCTTCAACAAGGAAAAAGTTAAATAAATAATGGCACATCCATACTATAGAAAATGATGAAGCATTAGAAAAATAATATATATTTGTATGTCCTAATAAGGAGTAAGGGAAAAATTAATGTTGATAGCCAAATGTATACCGCTACTATTTTTTAAAGAAATGACTGTATGTGATTTTGTTTGTGTATTGAAAAAGAACTCTACAGGTTCTTAACTGGGGGATAATACTATAATCTAGGGGACAGAGTTGGGGCTACAGACTGACTGGTTGGGGAGAAGGTGCGATATTAAAATTTCATCCATGAGCATGGCAGCTCTACACAGTAATAAACTGTCCCACCCAAAATACCAAGAGTACTCCTGTTGTGAAACACTAGGAAGGGCACAAACCAAACGATTAATGTGGTTATCTCTAAGGTGTGGGAATTAGGAGGGACAGGCAGGTCTATAACATTTTACTTTAAACACTTCTATATTATTTGAATTTTTATAAGCATCTGCTTTTTTAATTTAAAAAATCCTCAAATAAAAATAAAATAACACTATACTTTCATATGTTATTCTTTTTAAAGTAAGACTTCATACTATTTCTCTCCTATCTTGGGAAACTTACCAATCTCCTGCCTTTAGATCTAATTCAGCTAATTGTGCTTTTAATGCTAGTATAACTTTCCGGATTAATCTTCCTTTTCAACCTTTCCCCATCCCAACACATACTAGCTTACATATCATCCTTTCTATCCTTCACAAGCCCTCTCATCCCCACACTTCCCCCTTAAGATACCATTCCATTTTTATCTTTTCCTCCTTAGTAAACTTCATTCATTCTGGGTGATTGTTACCTGCTATCTTCAATGAACTTTTTAGTGAGGAGTTATTTGTGTCAAATGGAAGTTTTGAGCAAATAAGACAGGAAGAAGGTAAACATATACACTGATGAGGCAGCATGTAACACTTTGTACCACCCTCTCCTTGAAACATTCTGTTCCTTGGTTACCCTGATGCCCAAATGTAACTTCTCTTCTGCCTCTCTTTTGTCTATCTGAAATTTGGAAGTTCTCTGGAGTTCAGTCCTTCTAACTGCAGCCCTGCTACTTCTACAAAGCTGGCATAAGGTGCTTAGGCACATGTCCAAAAATGAATTCGTCATCTTTCCTCTCCATTACCCAAATCTAACTTGAAATCTAGTAATCTTTGCCTCCTCTCCTCAACAACTACAACCATTCAGTCTGGACTATATCTGTCCATCTCTGCAATCTCTCTTTTAGCCCTAACACAGGCCTTCATTATCTCGCACCTAGATTATTACAGCTTATTACTAACTTGTCTTTCTATCTCTGGGCTTAATTTCTTTGCTCAGAAATCCTGGGGATTTTTATCCTGCTATATAGAAAACAGAACCCAATTTATAAAAGATATACATAACCACTCCCAAGATAAAATTAGTTTTAAAAAATGATGAATCTATCCACGTATCAATAAAGTAAACATTACTGTCTATCCAAGATGGTATGAGGAACTCTTTTGCAGAGGTAAGAAAATACTCTGTTTTGAGTGACAATGCGCTCTTCCTCCTCCTTTGTTAATCTACAGATATCCTTTTGCAAAAAAGCAATAGTCTCTTGTTGCTCCATTTGTTTTCTCTTATAATGCTGACATTTTGCCTAGAAGAAATTTAAAAAAACGTAATTCTAACATATACATCTAGGACATGCAGTTCTAACAGTATTGTACACAAAGCCATCTTCACAGTTTCTATCAAGCTGTTTCATTCAAGAACTTCAGTATTGAGGCTGTTTTTAAATAGGTACTACCTCCAGAAACACTGTCATAAATGTAAACATGTAACAAGTAAAATAGGTATAAAATAGAGGAAGTATAGCTTATAACTGCTTGCATTCAAGGTTTCATAACAGTAAAGGAAACCGATAATCTCCCTACGATTAAAGAAAAAGAAAAGCCATTGGAAAGTATCAAGCTATATGTTGAGAGCACATTAAAAAGGCAAGGCTTGCCCTAACCGGTTTGGCTCAGTGGATAAAGCGGTTTGGCTCAGTGGATAAAGCGGACTGAAGGGTCCCAGGTTCGATTCGGATCAAGGGCATGTACCTTGGTTGCAGGTACATCCCCAGTAGGGGGTGTGCAAGAGGCAGCTGATCCATGTTTCTAGCTCTCTATACCTCTCCTTCCCTCTCTCTAAAAAAATCAATAAAATATATTTTAAAAAAAGAAAAAGAAAAAAAAGGCAAGGCTCAGTGGTTGAAAGTATCGACCTATAAAGAGAAGGTCATAGGTTTGATTCCCGGTCAGGGCATATGCCCAGGTTGCTGGCTCCATCCCGTGTGGGGCGTGCAGGAGGCAGCCGATCAATGATTCTCTCATCATTGATGTTTC
Organism: Murina feae; assembly: GCA_004026665.1. Taxonomy (NCBI): domain Eukaryota; kingdom Metazoa; phylum Chordata; class Mammalia; order Chiroptera; family Vespertilionidae; genus Murina; species Murina feae. Next base: position 12,310 of record PVJC01017451.1, on the reverse strand, counting down.
TCTCTCTCTCTCTCCCTCTCCCTTCCTCTCTGAAATCAATAAAATTATGTTAAAAAACAAACAAACAAAAAAACAACAATAAGGGAACCCCTAGCTGCTTTGGCTCAGTAGGTACAGTGACAGCCCTTCCTGAAGGGTCTCAGGTTTGATTCCAGACAAGGGCATGTACTTCAGTTACAGGCTCGATCCCTGGCTCTGGTTGGGCGTGTGCAGGAGGCAGCCAATAGATGTGTCTCTCTCACATCAATGTTTCTCTCTTTCTGTCTCTCCCTCTTCCTTTCATTCTTTCTAAAAATCAATGGAAAAGCATCCTTGATGAGGATTAACAAAAAGAGGGGAAAAAGAAAAAAGTCAAGGTGAGAAGCAGCAAAGCCAAGAAAGAAGCAGGGGATTAGTGAAGATGACTTGGACCAGAGTGGAGACTAAAAAAAGGAAGTTTTGGAGAGGAAATACAGGCACTCAGTTTTAGACATGTAAAGTTCTAGATGCCTATTAAATATCTAGGAGTGATGTCAAGTGGGTAGTGGGAAATGAATCAGCAAGTAAGGGAAGAGATTTGAACTATAGATTCAAGTCAGGTGCTAAGAAAGACTGAGCATCACCAAGGGAGTTAGAGTATATAGGGAAAAGGACTAAGGAATTACTTCTAGGGAATCCCAACACTGAGAGGTTAGGGAGATGAGAAGAATCAGCAGTGGGGTTAGAGGGAAACCAAATGAGGAAATATTCTAGAAACAAAGGGAAGAATCTCAAGAAGAAACAGTAATAGGCTAAGTAAGGTAAAGACCATTGAATTAAGCAACATGGAAGTCACTTGTAACCTTGATAAGCTGTTTTATACTATCATATAAGAAAACATATAACTCAGTACCTGTAAAGCTTTATGCTCCTTTTGAAGATCTTTTATTTTATTCTGTTGCTGGCAAACTCTATTTAGGGATTCATCTTCCAATTCACCAATTTTGGATTTCACACCCTCCATTATTTCTTCCAAGTCATTAGCTCGTTGTTCCTGATCTACTGCTCGGCATTTTTCTAGCTGAAGTTCTTTTCTAATGATAGACACACAAGTCCTTCCTTAGTAATAAACATAAACCACATCAACAAATCTACTCATCTAACAACATAATGAATTTCTAAAATTTCTTTGCTAAGCTATTACCAAAAGATTACCTATTAAAAATATTTACATTTGTGCCCTATCTGGTTTGGCTCAGTGGATAGAACATTGGCCTGCGGACTAAAGGGTCCCTGGTTCAATTCTAGTGAAGGACACATGCCCGGGTTGCAGGTTCAATTCCCCGTGGGGGACGTGCAGGAGGCAGCCAATCAAGGATTTTTTCTCATCATTGATATTTCTATCTCTCCCTCCCTTCCTCTGTGATATCAATAAAAATATATTTAAAAAATATATCTTTGTATTTTTATCCACCTAGATACAAAAAATTCAAGAGGGGTTTCCAGCCCCCCACCTCCCCATTTTCTTACTTAAGCTGCTGATTAGTTTCTATGAGCTCCTGGATCACGTTCTGTTGACGTGCTGTTTCTTCCACCAACGTTTGCAAGTTCTGTCTCATCCTTTGTGATGACCGTTTGTCAAAAACGATGAGATCTATATATATTTTTAAAATAGAATACAATGAGTAAAAATAAAGGTAAGGCAAAATTTTTTAAATAAAAAAATATTTTAAAGGAAAAAACAGCTTTTTACGATCAGGAGCAAGAATAGTATCTGGTTACCTTTAAGATCTGTTCTTTTGACGAGAACTAAAGGTTTTAAGCCATGCGTCATCAACAGCACATTTATGCTCTCCCATTCTGCTTCTTCCTGCTAATTACAAAAGAGAAGAAAGGATCAAGTTTATGATATAAACTGAAAAAATACCTTCTTGTATATAATTTCCTTCATTTTCAGAATAACAGAACTTTTTCTCCAAAAAATTTTAATATGAAGTTTTATGTTCATACAATAAAATAAAAATAAAAATAAAACACCTTTTGCAGTGAATCAAACAGACCTTAGGTTTTTCATTTAACTGAACCAGATCAGGCCCCACTCAAAAGAAACAACTGTAAACTGAGTTACATTAATTGAATAGTAAAGAGAAGGTGAGTCACTTGGCAATGTCATTTTAACAATGACTAAGGTCTCTCTCTCACACACACACACACAACAAAAGGTTGGAGCCAATAATTTGAAGTTTTTTATATAATGGATATGATCTTAACTAATAAAAGCGTAATATTGAAATTAACAGTTTCTCCGGGACGGGGGAAGCCACGCCCACCAGCCAATCAGAGCGGCTATATGCAAATTAGCCCAGCCAACATGGAGGCCGCCACTCCCGGACCTGAGTAAACGGCAGCTTCCATTGCAGCAGGAGCAAAAGTGAAACTGCAGCCCGCTCCGCTCTGCTTATCCTCAAGCAAAACACACATTTGCAACATAATAACAATCATAGAATCCTCGGGAGCTGAAGGAAACAGCAGGCCTAAGAGTAACATTGTCTCATTATAGACACCACGAAGTGAAGCAGAGAGGAGGCCTCGTTAGTCCGGCTTAAAGGAACAGTGTATCAATTATAGAAGATAAACAAACCCCAGAAACCTGTGTCCAGCCAGCCTTGCTGGGACATTGGGTCAGTGGGAGCTGTGGGCAGCCTTAAAGCCTGAAAGTGCCAATCAGCCCGTCACCCACGCTGGCCACAACCCAATGGGGTGAGGGACGTTCCTGGGGGGCTTGGCCAGTCTGGAGACAGCCATCAGTCCCTCACCCAGCCTGGTCAGGCACGCCAGCAGGTGGACATCCCCAGAGGGGTCCCAGACTGTGAGAGGGTACAGGCCAGGCTGAGCGACCTCCCGAGTGCACAGAGCGGCTGCAGAGTGGAACAGCACAGGACCCAAGACCCGTGAGTGGGAAAGAGGCGGCAGGGTTGGCGGCCTGCTTGGCAGCTCCTCAGGCCCTTTGCGGGGCACCAGGGAGTGGGAAAAAGGCGGTGGGGGTCGGGGGCCTGCTCGGCGGCTGCCCAGGCCCCTTGCAGGGCACCGGGGAGCGGGAAAGAGGCGGCGGGGGGGTCTCGGCCTGCTTGGCGACTTCCCAGGCCCTTTGCAGGGCACCAGGGAGCAGGAAAGCAAGGCTGCAGGGGCCGAGGTCCTGCTTGGCAGCTCCCCAGACCCTTTGGCAGCACCGGGGAGTGGGAAAGGAAGACAGCAGGAGACTGGTGAGTGGGAAAGAGTCGGCGGCCTGCTTGGTGGCTCCCCAGGCCCCTTCCAGGGATCAGGGAGCAGGAAAAGGCTGGCCTGACCATGAGGTGGGGTTTTCCGTGCTTCCTGGTGGCTGGAGGAAGATGGGCAGTAGGCAAGCTTGGGAGGCAGGCAGCACCCAGCCCTGGCCACAGCTCAAAAAAGAGAACAACATGCAGGGGAGGGCAAGAGTCTGAGAGATCAACATAGAGGGGGTGCCTGCTCCAAGCCTGGGGGCAGGCCCCCAGCAGGTAGACACACACAAGAGGACTGCTCCGAGCCTCAGATGCGGCT
>PVJC01017450.1:0-32653 GCA_004026665.1 Murina feae | reverse complement strand
AATCTTAAGAAAACACTTACTGATTAATACCAACTTTCACCATCGACTGCATTTGACAGAAACTAACCTTTTTCAAATCTTACCCGTGACTTTTATTCAGTTTGTTACGCATACAATGTAGTGTAAATTAATCTCCACTTCTTATTTTGTCAAATACTGTCTTCATCCTTTGATCACATCAAGTGTTCCCCACACTCCACCCCAGTGTGCCCAGGAGAGCAGAATACTTCATCAGAGGAACACGCAAGGAAGTTCCGTTCACGACCTCAGCAAAAGCTAATATACTAATTTTTTAAAATCTCACTACGAAATAAAGATCAATCTGAAGAGCTGAGTTGATATACAGTACAATGTTAAGTAAGGAACGTGGGCTGATAAATTATGAATGGCAACATTTCGTACAGGAGGCTGAAACTCATTAGCAAGTGCCTGCCTTCCCTAACTTCAGAAGCTAGTCTTCTCCGAGACAAAGGCCTTTAAACAGGTTAGTGCTTAGTGTTCTTAGCACAACAATGCAACTTAGTTCACAAGGAATTTTGGCAACTCTTCATCTGAGCAAGAATAGGGGTTTTTGAAAAATAAGGCTTTAAGAAAGCTTGTCATTTTAGGGCTAAATTTTAATAGAATGTGGAAGTTTGAATCCTTATACTTATTTGTTTAAATAAAACCTGAAAATTACTGATTGGTTCAAAATGGTTTTATGGAAAAGCTAATTTGTAACAAAAACTTGGCATTGAGTGCGAAGGCTCCATCGTTTTTTGAGCAAAGCGTACAAAGGTTCGCGGGGCCGGCGCAGGGAGAGGCCCAGACATTTACAGCAGCAGGCACTTCCTCTTCCTCTTCTTGACGGGCGGCGGGCAGAGAACGGCCCGGATAGCTTCGTCGAACACTGTCTTGAGGCCTCGCTGTGTGAGCGCTGAGCACTCCAGGTATTTCACAGCACCTGCCCAGGAACAGCCTTACAGCCACTCGGCATGGTTCTGATCAGAGCAAGGGGAGCCCCCCCCCCCCCAGCCTCTTCATTCAGGGAAGACACAGCACAGCAACCCCTAACCCCACGGCCTCCTCCTGAACTATGGGTGGGGTCCACCTAACTGGTTCCCCAACAGTAAGCCAGACCCTGAGCTGGAGGAACACACTCTCCACCTCCCAGGCTGCACTCCAGTCTCCACCAGGAAAATGAAAGCACGTGCAAAGCAAACAAGAGAAGCGGGAGCTCATACCGATCTCCTTGGCCATGGCTAACCCCTGCGGGTAGGTGATGGGCGTCAGCTTCTTCTCCTTCAGTTTCTCAATCGTGTCTTTATCATCCCTAAGATCAAGCTTGGTCCCCACCAGGATGATGGGAGTGTTGGGACAATGGTGTCGAACTTCAGGGTACCACTGGATGCGAAGAAAGGAAGGGTTATGACTCCTTTTTGAGCTTCCTTCACATAAGTCATATTTGAGTCACTGCGCCCGACAGCTTCACGCAGAAACCACCTGCTCTCCAGCCGTGCTCACACATTCCACGCACTCCTTCGAGGACCGCGGACGGCCTGGGCCAGGGGCCTGCCTTGGGTATTGGGCAGCAAGCAGGACTCCCAAGATTAAACCCATGGCAAGTGTGGTCAACTCGCAGCCCTACTGGGCAGGCACCACGTATCACGAGAGAGAGGGGACGAGACGGATGGTTTCCCCCTAAAACCACTTTGTTTTTAGTAAAACGAGTCAAGTTCTTAGGTCATCTCAGAAAATACGCCATACAGGGGTGGGCAAAAGTACGTTGACAGGTGTAATACAAATAAGTAATGCAGTAATTAATAACACAAACAGTATTTAGTGTACTCACAACTGTCAACCTACATTTGCCCACCCTGTACACTCAGGAATGAGAACCCACTGAGCCTGAGGAGGGGCCCGGCAAGGGTGCTTCCCGCCGAGTCCGAGAGGGGCAGGGGTGGGGCAACGCTGGCCTTCACTCTTGGACGTTGCACTCGGCACTGAGTCAGCCGGAAGCTACGGCTCCATGCACTGCAGTCAGACACTTAGAACACGGACGGTGACTTTAACAGAATTACTAAACCCCATTTAAATAACTGAAAATGTCAATCAGTGACTAGTGGTTTATGTTTTAAAGTTTCTTCCTGAGTGACATTATGTAAAATAGATTTTCTAAAAAACAAACAAAAAACCCCACTTACCTTTGCACGAACATTCTCAAATGATGCAGGGCTCACAAGAGAAAAGCAAATTAAGAATACGTCCTATAAAAAGCAAACACAGGTGGCGTTTAGAAGATGGCCTCGCAGTGACGAACGCACTCTGCTTTCTAAAAGCTGCTGGGGACGAGGACCAGGGGCGTGTACTGCACCCCCGCAGCCTGTGTCGGGAGCAAGCTCCCTGGATACACCTTGGCTTCTGGCAGACGCTCCCAAACAAGGCCCCGCTGAAGCAGTCCCGGAGAGGAGGGAGCAGAGGCAAAATACGCTACAAGTTAAGGTTGTGGAGGCATCAAGTCAGAGCCCTGGGAGGCTTCTTTCCATCACTCCCAACTCCCACTGGGAGCCTAACGGGGACAAAATCAAGTGTCAAGGCACCACTAGAATATTTCCGAAAAACCTGGCCAGTTTCTCAAAGCATTACCTGCAAGCAAGCGGCATGCTCCTCAGGAAGCTCCGCGCCTGCACGTGAATCGTAAACACCCTCAGATGATCGCTGGGCTCCAGCCCTTGCTAACTGAGCACATTCCCGGGAGGGAGGCCGGCCTAGCGGGTAAGAGCGTCGGAGCTCCCCACGCCTGAACGCAGCCTCGGGAAAGCTTGCGCCCAGACGGGAGGTGCAGAATAAATGCCTGAAAAACGTGGGGCTACGAGTGGAGCATGTGGGCTTTTCCTCCCATTCTGCATTGTGTAAAAATCTAAATGCTCACTCGAATTAAAAATACCGAGTTTCTAAAATGCTACTTTATAAAACATTTTCCTAGATAGAGGCAATTCTGTTACTTGGTGAAATGCCCAATTCCCAAGCTAACACTTTCAATCATCCAGCTGCTATCTTGTACCTGAAAGGGAAAGAAACACCCCACAAAACAGCTTTTGATGAACAACATTTTTAATGCTAGCACATGCACAAGCTCGTCCAAGAATCACCGCAGCTGATTACATGACAAAGCAGAGTGGGTTAGCTCACCAGCCCGCACAGCCGCACCCGACAGGCCACGCACCAGGACACCAGCAGGAGGCCCTGGCAGCCCTGGTTAGTCTCACCCGGCTGAGCTCTGGGCCCACAGTGGGGTTCCTGGCAGAGCCCCAACTCCATCTCCACCAGCCTGGGGAGAGCCTCCCCCTTCACTCGGGAGGACTGCTTCCAATCAAGCTAGTGGTAAAGGGTCACACCCTAGTCAAAGCACGGTTCAAGCAGACCCAAGAAACGTGAGGCTGGAGAGGAAATCCTAGGAAAACTAAGAAAAGAGAGGAGAGAGAGCTGAAACTGAAGTCGACTGAAAGTTTACATACGGCAATCGGCTTGTCTTTGCCCCTGGAGGTTATATCCTTACCGTACGTTTCTCCAACCTAGTAATGCATGAGAACTTGGTTTGAGTTTAGTAAAAATGGAAGAAAATAAAATCAACACAGCCTGCTATTTATTCCTCATCAGAACTGTCTCACCCTCCCAAGGTTTTGATCTAACAGCAGCTGATGGTCTAACACAACGGTGGCCGACCTCAAGGACCTCACGGACCACCGGTTGGCAACTGCTGGTCAACAGGTCTCTGATGCCAAAGCCACAGCTAACCAACCCGGGGAAGGGATGGTGAAGCCAGAGGACAGGCAAACCTGGGGAGGAGACAGGGCGCTCCTTCTCCCGCGGCAGCACACAGCACGCCAGGAAGCTCGTGCTCCGTAGGGACGTGTTGAATGTGTCCTTCCTGCCCCTGGCACCCACAGCAGCAGGCACACCTTTCAGAGAGCTCCGTCCCAGCCGTGAGATGGGCCGCCTGAGGCCACAGCGCTCCGGAAGCCCCGTCTGCGCACGGGCCTCTGGGGGAAAGGCTTTCCGGGAACGGGGCTGCACCCCCTCAGATCTGGACTGGATGGCCCCGTGTGACAGCATTCGGGTGTTGATTACAATTCACTCCTTTCCATTCACTCCTCTGTCCCAGCAACACAGAGCCCTGCACTCCAGCCGGGCAGACAGGGAAGGGTTTTCATTTCGTCTCATTCGAGCTGCTCTCATTTCCAATCTGAAGAGACCACTGGAGTCTCCGTAAGCCCCTGCTTTACTCTGTGGCTATTTGGGAAGTCTGTTCACGCCCCCCCCCCCCCCACACACACACACAAGAACTTGATGCGACGCCACATCTTCACTGTGATAAGGGACTTCTGGCCACCAAAATGCAGTTTCAAGACATCCTCTACCCGCATCCATCGGGCCTTTCCCATGTTTAAGAACATCTTTTTTGATGAAGAAAGATGTTTCCCAACCTACGCTCCCGTCACACCATCTGCCTGCTCCTCCCCAGGCCGAGTGGCTCTACAGAATCCTCCTCCTCCTTCTGAGAGCATGTGCTAGCACCGGCTGTTCAGGTCTCTGCTCTCCACCCTGAGGCCGTGTTCTCACGGCCCATCTCTGTGACTAGCCTGTCCCCATGACATGTAGCTCCTCAGCACAGTCACTTGTGGTGCGGCCACACGACTCTCTCCCTTCCTCACAGGTCACCTGTGTGTCCTGCAGCCTCTTTATTCGACCTGCGCTGTCCTGGGTCACACAGGCCACTGTTCCTTGGGACGTGACCATTACTTTCCTTATATCCCAGGGCTTTTCTGACCGCACAGCCGGGCCCAGAGGCACCCGGTGACTTGACTACCCCTGTGCTGCCAACCCTGTCAGCACCACAGCCGTTTTTCCGGATGCCTCCCACCGGTCAGTGGTACAATCCACAAAACAAGGTGGGCAGCCTCTGGACGGCTGACTCACTGCTCCAAAGCACTACAGTTTATTTCTTTCACTTCGGTCTCTTCCAAATGCTTCCCACCTGGTTGTTACTTGCAGGCTTGGGAGTATTTTTTAATACAGGCATTCTATGCACCAGAAAAATACCAGGGCACATCCTCATGCAGAGCAAAGGAGCCCCGCCCGAGGGCAGACCCGGGCCCACAGCAATCTCCCAGAACGCCGCCATCAGACAGTCAGCGCGGGCCATGCCGAACTGGAGGCCAAATGCAAAGTAATGGAAGATCACTCACTTCCCAACGGTGTCTAAGCACGAGCACAGGAGGTCACTGTGCAAACCACAAAGCCCCTAACGTCCCCTCTCCCAGCCGAGGAGAGGAACTGCCAACCCGCAGCTCTAGTCTGACTTCATCCTCACCTTCTAGGCAAGATTTACCAAATGCCCAACGAAACTACCCTGCTTCTTGCCAGCATCCCAGCCAGAGCAAATCCCCACTTCCTTGAGCCCTTGCCCAACTCTCACCCGTCCCCGAGGACAGAGTGACAGCCCCACTGTGTTCACCCACAGCTGCGCCTAGTGACTCTGGCTGGAGGACACTGATGCTGCAACAGCCAACCTAGCCGAGCGCGAAGGCGTGTGAAAATCACACCAGCTCAGCTTCGCGCCATGGCTCTTCTTCGTGTCAATCGCGGCAGTAATCTCACCAGGACTCACAAACCCTTTTCAAGTCAGGGCACATACAGAAAACCAAACCACTGCCATGACATGACACACCTGGGTGACCCACACAGGGTTGGGCCCTGTGACTCTGACAAGTCACACCTATTCCCACTCACAACACCAAATACTGGAGCAGGCAGGTAGGCAAATGCAGGTGCGCGGACACAAGGTGAGACACTGGGCTTGAGTACGATGTGATCACACCTCTACTCCGAGCTTATCAGGTGAGGGGAATATGCAGAAGTTACAAAATACTTTTAAGGAGAATGTAAAGATAAATTATCAAAGGGGAGAAAAGCTCTAAGGATCACTTAATTTAGAAAAAAATGAAAACTTGAAAATGATGACTACTTGCTCACCATCTTTTGGAGAACAAATTAGAACCCAATGGTTTCAGCAGATTGAACGTGGCTACACTGAGCTACCACCGGGTCCCAGGAAAGAGAGCATCTCTCTAGGGCACCGGTGAGACTGTTTCCAAGTAGCCCTTCCCGGGTGGGGCTGAGCACGGGCATGAGCGACAGGAACAGGCGTGTAGGCCAAGGAGCCAACAGCTGGAGACTGCGCTCCGTTAGCGCCAACAAGAACCAGGTGCCAGCCTGGGCTGTCCAAGGCCTGCTCCTCCTGGCAGGGCGCAGGGCGCAGAGGAAGGGCTTTCCCGGCAGTGGCACCTCCACTCAGACCTGCGCTCGGCTGCCAAGGCTGTCGTCCTGCCTCACCTGCAGGGAGTCCAGGCTGGCGTGTCTGCCTGCTGGCTGGGTGTTCTCCCCGCTGCTCCCAAGTTACGCCCCTCCTCCGCTCTGCAAACACGCGGCGCACTACATCACACTGTACTGGTGAGCTACTTGAGGGCAAGAAGCACATCCTGCTGTGTTTAGCTGCTCAAGCATTTGCTAGGAAACAGTTCTTCCCTCACAGGGAACGAGGCATAAAAGGTTGAGTTTCCAGCCCTCCCTCAGAAGGACAGCACCCCCTCGGACAGCACCCCCTCGGACTGCAGCCTGATTCACTTGCTGCTGTCGGTGTGTTCTTTAGCACACAACATGGAAACCTTGCCAAGTCACCTTTGACACCGTGAGTAGTTCTCTGAGAAAAAGACCACACCCTATCCTGAGTCACAGGAGGCAGAGTGACACCCTACCCACCCTTCCCATGTAACCAGTGGGTCAGGATACTCCCAAGTCAGTGTGTTTACAAACCTACTTAAAATCTAGAATTATTAAGCACCCACTGGTATAGAATAGATTCCTCAACATATTGAAGAATCCAAACCATTTAGTGATTTGGCTGGTTTTTAATACTTTGTTAATTTTTAGTTGTAGATAAACTAAGAAATCATACATCATGCAAGTCAAACCTCCCATTTTATAGTTTTGGTCTGCTACCAAAATCCAGCTCGAGAACAATCAGCAAAAATCTACAGCTCAAAGAACAGTACTGGCAACTTCCCCAGCAGGGAAACAGACAAGAGAGACAATGACTGCTGCATGAGAAGAGCAGAATCCAGAAGCTGAAAACTATCGTCACTGAACAGGAAGTTCATTCAAAAACAAAAACCGAGATGTGGGTAGACTGGAGCTAATTCATTCTTTCAACTCCCACTACCCACCAAGGTAAAGTGATGGTTAAACCAAGCAGAGGGCAAACCAATCAAAGGATCAAAGCCTCCTTCTCCAGAGGGCTCCCTGACCTGACCCTTGACCCCTCTGGCTTGCTGATGGGATGGATGACTTGAACCGAGGTCTCCAGACCTGCATGAGAATGAGGGGATGCCTAACAGCAGCCTCACTGGAGTGATGTGCCTGGGACTGTTCCATAGCTTTATGCTACTGACTCCTCTAATCCTACAAGGAAAGAGGTAAAGACCAGAGATGAAAAAAACTGTCCCCGGTTACACAGCAAGAGGAAGAGCAGGGTTTGAACCCAAGGAATCTGTCAACTGCTTCTATACCATGTCTATCAGTTAGTCACTAAGCTTCCAAGATTGTTTTAAAATGCACTTGTAAAAGGAAGAACAAAATGTAACAAGATAAGCAAATGATACAAGATACTTGAGTATTTAAAGACAAGTGGCTCTCTCCCTCTCCCTTCCTCTAAAAATCTATTAAAAAAATCTTAAAAGAGAAAAAATCACTTGTGGTCCTTACTGTCTGCGGGTAGGAGAGGGGACGTAATCTGTCATAGTCCTCTTGTCCAGCTGTGTCCCATAAGCCCAGGTTCACCGGTTTGCCATCTACCATAACATTGGCAGAATAGTTGTCAAAGCTGTAAAATACGGAGAAAACATTGTTAGTCTGTAGCCTTGGAGCGTAAGGCCCAGGTCCAGGGCCCGCGTCGCTGTCCCAGCCGGGGTCCCAAAGGAAGTGGTGCCGAGAAGGCCAGGCGGGAGCCTGGAGGCCACCAGGCCAGCAGATGCCCTTCCCGCAGGCACAAGGAGACACCTGTGAGCTACGAAGTGGAGGGAAAACGGGGTGGAGTGTGAGGGAAATAATGCACAGCTTGGGAAAATGCCTGTGATACGAAGGAACGCTACTAATTTAACGGGAAGAAGTTACTGTCGGCAATAAAAAGGCTTTGCCTTTACTAAAGAGAACACTAAGGCTTTCCTCCCCGGGAAGAAATAGAGTGTGAACCTGGCCCCTCTTTCAAATCCCGCTGCTGAGTTTTTCACAGACATCTGACTCACTCTTGACAAGACGGCACACGACGGGGCTGAGGCTATGTCTCCGCAGACCCGCCGTGCAGGCTGGGACTGAGTTAAGCCTTGATCATCCATGCCCGCAACCAGCATGCAGAGGGGTTCTGAGAAGCCATCGAATAACATTTTCAAAGTGAATGTACTGGATTACACATGTTTAAATTACTTTGAAGTTGCTACACAAAAACTGGTTAACTATAGAAGGAAGACCAAAAAGCCTACAGGCTAACAGGGGGAAATAAGGTCAACGATTACGAGTGTCATAGAGTAAGTAGTTCATTAAATAAAAAACCTGGCATTGCAATTCAAACCAGGACAGGTACCAAACAGAAACAATAAAACTCCAGAATTCATCTTTACATACTTTGAAGACTAAAACTTAAGGTCTTACTGCACTGGGGCAGCAAAGTCAAGGTTTAAAGTGCTAATGTGGTCTATAAAATTTAGTGACCAAACTAGTTTTTATAGAAGGTCTCATGAATACTAATTCTGCCTCATGAGAAAAGGACAGATTATTTACTGAATGGTGACTGCCCCCCCGCCCCCCCCCCACCTCCAATTTGGGAAAGAATCAGGTGCCTGTCTCATACTAAAATAAAAAATACATTCTGGTGGATAGCTCAGTTAGGGTGTCATCCCAATACGCCAAGGTTGCTTGTTCAATCTCTGGTCAGGTCACAAAGAAAAGCAATGAATGAATGAATAAGTAAGCGGAACAACAAATCGGGGTGTGTGTGTGTGTCTCGCTTCCTCTAAAAATCAATCAATCAAATAAACATTAAAAATATACCCTAAATAAATTAAAGACAGAAACTTTAACCACAAAAACCCTAGAAAATTTACTAGAGGATATTTTTGCATCACTCATCGGAGACACCGTAACAAAGTTAAAAGACAAATTTAGAGACAGGGATTAATAATATTTCTTATATGCAGAAGTTCCACTGGCAAGAAAAAACTTCAGTAGAAAAATAAACAAAACTTTCAACAGGCAATTCACAGAAGACTATCAATGGACAGTAAACATGCAAGATTTTAACCTCACTGATGATCAGAAATGCAAATGGTGAGGACAACATGTGCTACGGGGCTGTTTCCGTCACAGCTGGTAAAGTGATAGCCTTTAGACAGCAGATGGGTGGGTGGTGCCTATGGAAATTTAAAATCTGGTCCAGTTCCACATGTGCACAAACACACATGCATGACGTTTAACACAGCACTGTGTGAAATGCCAAAACACTGCCCAGGGTTCACCAGCTCTATCTACACGTGTGGGTAAGGACAGTCTCTCCCATAAGTTTCTGGACAGTGTGATCCCACTGACATTAAAATATGCAACAACACTTCCGGGAGCACCTGAGTGTGAGCGCTGTGCTCCAGGAGATGGCCCTTGAAGTGTTCCCTCTCCCCCAGGAGGGAAGCTGGGAAAACAGAGCTCAGCATGACCACAGGGTGGTGCTGCGAGGCCAGGCAGGCTGCCTGGGGCTCCCTAGTAGCTTCATCAGCAGAAAAGCACTTTTCCATCTCTACCCACTTCTGCTGCCGACAGGGAATAAGCAGCTCAGTACCCAATTCCACCCTCCTGTATGCTCACCCCCAAACGCACCCTGGTTTAAATTCCAGAGCCCCTTAACAGTGACCTGTAACCAGCTCTTGGAGAACTTGCCAGAAAAGGCCAATTACAACATAAAGGAGTGGGTCACATTCCAATTCCCTGAGCCTGCACACAGAGCCCCAGAGCCAAATCTACCTGAAACGCGCATTACCCAGCCTCCAGACTTCTTAGTTTAAATGTCTAAAAATCCATTAGGAATGCTGTGTGTTTCATCACTGTGTTGAAACTTTACATTTTATTAAGTATTTTTTTAAAAGCCCAAATACCTAGACTTTGGTGAATGTTTGAAAGGAAAAGCAATCATATCTGTTCATGTAAATAGCAAAACAAAGGTCAAAGGTGTCTGAAAACATCACGGATGAGTTAATGCCCAGTTTAACTTAAATACTTACACAGTGGGGATATATTCTCCGGGAAATGCATTGGTAGTGTAACTGATCAGTAGGCAAGTTTTACCTACAGCTCTAGAGAGAGAGAGAGAGAAAAAAAAAAAGGTATAAGTTGCTTGGTTAACATGAATCCTAGTTTTCATTATTCTGTTAAAATAATTTATAGAAAAATCAAGGCGTATACACCAGTACTTAGCATTAAAGAAAACTGTTTCTATAACCATTTAACATTCTACATCTATTTTTATCCTGAAATTTAAAGTAAACAAACTAGAAGAGTCAGGAGCCTTCACATTCTGGTTAGGTACTCGATATCAGCACTCATCGTCAAGAAACGCTCTTAAATATTTAAGGTTCAAGAGAAACACTCTTAAAACTGAAATTCTTTACTGTGACCATCTGGAGAATCTTTCATCCAAGAATCTTCAATTCTAGCCTGAAATTATTTTTATGAAACTGAGCTGCAAACATAGCTTTCCTCTGCAACTTGTAATCTGTTGCTAAGTAATAGATTTTGCTGCCTCTGAGTGGCAGCTCAAATTCCACCACCTTCCTAGAGCCGCCCCTCTGGCAATCAGTAATGACTGCTCTTACAGAGTGCTTAGTCATAACCAGCACACAGAACTATTCTCACTTTAACTCATCTGTATTCACTTGCCACCTCCCACCCCCTGTCCTCACACATCACCACAAGCTTTTAGAGCAGCTAACACAGTATAATTCAGACACTAATTAATAGCTCAGGGATACTGGAGTAAACTTCCCAGCAGCTGCAAGGCGGAGAAAGCAAGAGAAGCTTCAGAAAGACTCCACAGGAGGAGGACCTCCTAGCTGTTAACAGGGACAGTGCACCATCAAGCAGAGGTCTGGGACGGGAAGTCTCCCAATCATTTAAAAAAATTTTTTCCAAGAGAACATCACCTAAAATGTAAAGTTACTGCACCATTAGCCAAAATCGTACATTCATAGGATGTCTTCAGGGCTTCTAGAGCCCATGTCCCTGGCCTCCTAATAGTTTAGCAAATGCCCACCTCCCTGCCGTCCTCAGTACTTACCACGAGGACACACCGGCATTCTGAGTTGTAAGACTGTTGTCCAACCTCAACTACTATAAATTAGGAATCACCATACGAAGTTGCCTGCACTCTTAGTTTAAGGCAAAAAAAATCTCTCAACCAGGGCTGATTACAGGCTCACCCAGTCTTGCCAATACTTGTTTCACTTGTAACATTACGTAGGGCTTAACAAAAGTTGGAACTCCCCACCATGAAGACCTCACAAAGTCAAACATTATATCATCAGGAGGTAGCTTCCAACTCCTAAAGGCTTTCTAAACAGAGATGACTCACTGGCCATACATTTTGTTAAAAGCTTAGCATGTCAAAATAAACCTGTACGAGCAGGAGCCTAAGATTTGAAGTATTACCCTGGATTTGAGACCCACCCATGGCCAACTCCATCACACACTGGCTGGAATTTTTAGGTAAGTTTCAACTTCCTTATGCCTCCAGTTTTCTCAATTGTAACATGGATGCAAAACTACCAACTCTATCACAAAACTATTGTGAGCATCAGTTAATTCAATTTCAACCCACACCAACAAATTGTGTGCTATGCCAGGAAGTTAAGTGCTGCAACAAATAAGACCCCATGAAATTTATGCAGTTAATTAAAAAATGAAGAATACAGTCATGACAAAAAATTATAGGTGCAACAAGTGTTATCAAAGATGCTCTGGAAGCATACAGCGAGAGCTCTAACCTAGTCTTGGGGGCAGTTAGAGGAGGCTGCAGTGTATGCTGAGCCTTAGGGGAAGGAGGGACACGACAGGGAGAAATATTCTAGACAAAAGCAACAGCATCAGGGGAGACCCAGAACTAAAGGAAGCCCAGAGTAACTTCTTGCTAGGAACATGGACTTTATCCAACTTGGGAAGTCACAGAGGTTTTTAGTTGCCAAGAAACCATTAGATTTGCATTTTTAGAAGACTCTGAACACTGCTTGGAGAGAAGACTGAGGAAGCTGGGACCCGGAAGCAGAAAAATAAGGAAGTAGCAGCAGCTGCTCTGTTCCAGGAACTGCCCCTGGTAATCTGGATCAAGAGGGGCTTTCAGGGTGAAGAGACGGGGCATTGCAAGAGCTGCCTAGACTTGAGGCAGGACAAGCATGGCTCGGCCATGGGCTGGATGTGACAGCTGAGGAAGAGAGCAGAGTCTAAGGCTATGATAAATTACAAAATGTATCTTTTCAAGATTAATTTTGAAAACTCTTTTCAAAATTACAAATGTTGTTGTGCAAAAATGCTCATAGTTACTGTCACTTAATGTCCAGGATAAGCAGCTATAAAGATTTTAACTTTCATCTTTGTCCATGTGGCTCAGCTGGTTGGGTGTCGTCCTGTACAGGGAAGGGTTGCTGGTTCGATTCTCAGTCAGGGGACATGCCTGGGTTGCGGGCTCAATCCCCAGTAGGGGGCGTGTAGGAGGCAGACAATCAATGTCTCTCTCCCTCTCCTATAAGTTTTCTGTCTTTCCTGCAACCAGCATGGCTAGAGAGCAGGCAAATTCCTGAGTAGGGGCGGCTGGGGATTAAGGAAAAGAGACAATAGGGAAAGCTGGGACTGGGTGGGACACTGCCTTCTGATGGAGAGACAGTGACCCAGAGCTGGTGCAGCACGTTTATTATATATAACATGATTCCAGGAAGTTTTACTAGAGTTTAAAACAAAGGAAATTATGTGAAATCCAAGGTTAAAGATCAAGCTGCAATTCTTCATTCTTGTGGCTTCTTTGTAATCGTCACTCCTGGCTGAGCCTGGATAATTGCGTCCGTTCCTTGCACATGGCTGACCTTAGATAATGAAACCCACCCCCTGGCACCTGAGCTAAGGGTCAGGCTGACAACATACCTCCCTCTGGCACGGTATGTTTTCCAGGACGTGGCTCTGCCGACACCACTGGACTCAGCAGACAAGTAGCTCATGTGCCTTCCCAGACACTCTCTACACTCTCCCTTCTTCGCTAAAAATCAATAAAAAAATATAGGCTAAATTTTTTTACTTCCCTGTTAAAGTGTAGTAGCACTTCCTTTAAGATCCTGGCCTAAGTCTCTTCTCTATATCTGAGGAACAGAGCCATTACTGTAAAGATGGCCACTGTACTTTAAGCACTCTGAACTTTCTTTTCCTGAAACTGTCTTTAGCTGGACAGTATCTTTTGAAAGGTTGAACTATAAAGGAATCCAAGGTAAAGTCATAACCTGATACTGGCTGAAGTTTTATTAGCAATCAGTTATTTGCTACAAATCTACATTCTATAAGATAATTATTAAACTATAAAATTATAACTTTTTAAATAAGAACATGTCCAACCTTTTATTTAAATATTTGCTTATTTTTTTAAACAGATAAAAAGAAAAAGGAAACAGTTATTTACCTCCTATTAGTGTACTTACTCGCTCCTTTCAAACACATCCACAAATGCCCACAGCCGAAGCCAACACTGGCTCTAGGCTGGACCACAGCCTTCCCCACAGGAAGAATGGAGCCCTATTTGGTCACAGCCTGGACTGATGCTGCTGCAGCATTTCAGGAAGTTACTATTTGCTCTGGAATTTCCAATTTTATATATTAACTGCTCAGTTCAACCTCTTAATAATCTTTGAAAAATTAAACTCTAGAAAGTGAACGTGAGTCTACGGAAGGACTTTCCCATGAGCACTTTTTCTTTACCCACCTGTGCACCTGCTCCATCTAAGAGAAATAATAACTAAGATTAAACCCAGTAACTTGCTCTTATTATGTTCATTTTTCCATTAGAATTTTAAGGAAACTTTACTTAAAAATATTTTGGCCCTAATTGGTTTGGCTCAGTGGATAGAGCGTCGGCCTGTGGACCAAAAGGTCCCAGGTTCGATTCTGGTCAAGGGCATGGACCTTGGTTGTGGGCACATCCCCAGTAGGGAGAGTGCAGGAGGCAGCTGATCGATGTTTCTCTCTCATCAATGTTTCTAACTCTCTGTCCCTCTCCCTTCCTCTCTGTAAAAAAATCAATAAAACATATTTAAAAATATATATATTGGACAAATTTCAGTGTCAATTTCTGAAATCTATAAACCAAAACTTTCACAAGAGAATATTTTTTCCTACTGATTACTAAGAGGGGGAGATGGGGGGGGGCAGAGTGAGAAACACGGATTGAGAGACACACCAACTGACTGCCTCCAGAGCCACCGTGACCGGAGACAGGGATTGAGTCTGCAACCCTAGTTTCGAGCCTGAGACCCTTTCATGCAAGGGGCGACGCTCTAACCACTGAGTACACTGGCCAAAACTTTTTTTTTTAATGATCAATAATCTAGAAACATCAGCAATTTCTTCATGTTAAAAAAAAAAAAAGTAAGGTATCCAGGAAGCTAACAAACATTTAAAGACCTCGAATTGAAAGACCTCAACTTGCACTGGGTAATGGGAATGAGGACTCTAACAGCAAATGCATAACTGTGCACAGAATATGTTCAGGAAATACATGAATTAAAAGTCATTTCATGCTACAAAAACACAAAACCCAAACAAAAACTCTGATGTTCTGCTACTAACAAGACATCACAACCAACTTATAGAAAGCCACCAATTATCACCATTGGAGGCTTCAAAAAAATCATATTCTGTGTAGTTTCTAGAACATTCAAAGCTGAAGACACTACCTATAACAGAGTTCAAGTCTGAAGCAGCCTTTACTCAGACCGCCCTTCCAGAACCACCAAGCCTAACCCTGGGGTTAGTTGATATTTGAGTCAGCTGAAGACAGAGTTCTAACAAGAATTTTAAAAGATATGTATTTATTGATTTTTAGAAAGAAAGGGGGAGGGAAAGAGAGAGAGGGAGGGGGGTAGAGGGAGAGGAAGAGGGAGAGAGAGGGAGAGGGAAACATCGATGAGAGATAAACATCAATCAGCTGCCTCCTGCATGCCTCTTACCAGGTATGGAGCCTGCAACCCGGGCATGTACCCTGACTAGGAACAGAACCAGTGACAGTGAGTGACACCTCCTGGTGCAGAGGGCAATGTCCAATCCACCGAGCCACACCAGCTCCGCTCAACACAGAATTTACATCTAACTGTCTGTCACCCTCAGTTAGTCTCCTTCAAAATCAATTTCTCTATTAAATCGTCTTTAAACATTCCCTCCAACAATGGGAAGACATGTGACAAAACAAACAGAGCAAAATGCTGATTACAGAATCCAAGTGGTAGGTATCCATGTATACATGTGGTTCATTGGACAGTTCTTTCAACTTTTCTATATGTTTGGAATTGTTCCAAACATATACTAAGATGCTGGAGGAATAATATTCCTTCTGATGACATCTGTTAACTGCCAACCAGGAACCGGTAGCAGGGTTCCTGACAAAGCATCTCCTTCCTAGGAAGACCACAGTAAGACGGAGCTACCACAAGAGTAGATGATTAATGCAAAGACAGAACATCATAAAAGGTGGGTTTAAGGTTTTTAAAAATGGATTCCTGACACTCTTCCAACTAAACCAAAGTTTTACTGAGATTATTATTTGAAATAGCAGTCATAGGGGAGGGGTATTGGAAAGCTGGGTGAAAAAATGTAAAAGGATTAAGCAAAATAAAAAGTTCAAAATTAAAATTAAAAGAACTCAGCTCAGCCCGTGTGGTTCAGTGGTTAAGCATCAACCTATGAACAAAGAGGTCATAGTTTGATTCCCAGTCAGGGCACATGCCTAGGTTTAGGGCTCAAACCTAGCGTGGGGGTGTGCAGGAAGCAGTCGATCAATGATTCTCTTTCATCACAGATGTTTCTCTCTCTTTCCCTCTCCCTTCCTCTCTGAAATCAATAAAAATATACTAAAAAAACAACAAAACAAACTCAGTCACAAGCAACAGTATGGTGACTATCAGAGGAATAAAAGGGGGGAGGGGCTGAACACACAATGTAATATACACATGTATTAGAGTTGAACACCTATAATTCCATTAACCGTCGCCCCAATAAATCCAATTTAAAAAATTAGTTCAAAAAAAAAGAAAAAGAAAATTAATCATATATGACTTAACCATCCAATAGGAGCATGACTGAATAAGCTATGGCTACAATAAAGGATGACACATCAAAAAAGGGGGGGGGGGCATTATGCATCATTTTACCAACCAAGATCAGTTGTATACTAAACCTGAATTTGGAAGTCAGTGAGGATCTCAAACATCTTTACAACAGGTCAAAAACATGGCACCCTATGCCTCAAAACAAATTATTTAAGGACAATCCATAAAGCTTAAAAAGAAAAAGATGATTCCATGGAAGGCATGATACATACATGAATATTTCATGCTCAATTTTAAAAAATCCCTGGGCAGCAATATCTAAATTAGACACTGGGCTGAAGAGGCCACTAGCCCAATCTGGACACCAGTTTGTATAATGAGTGAAATGAGGGCTTCAAGTCCTTCACTCCCAGCCTTCTAGTAAACCAAAGCCAAAACAACACTATTGAGAACGGTTTGTGAATGTCTGAATGTGAGCTGCTGTCTTACAGAAGCAAAGCTGAGCGAAATTCTTAGGGCAGAGGGGCCCCAAATGAAAGCGACAGACCCTGTGTTCGGGAAGGGCTGCCTTCTAATAAAAAGTATCAAATTTTATCTCATCCTTTAGAGTCAATGCAATTAAAAATCACAATACAGGAAATAATCCATTAGAAGAATATGGATTGATTCACCCAAGTTATAACATGATCATGACATAGGACTTAATGAACCCAAACCGACACCCAATTAAACACTGGAAATAAAAATAAAAACAAACAAAAACCCCACGGTTATGGCATAGCTTTTAAGCGGAATTCCCAAGAACATACTGAAGAGAGGAAGCTTGAAATTCGTGGAACCCGTTTGCCTTCCTTCGTTGCCTGAAATCCCACACACGGACCCCCTAGCTCCATGACACGAAGACCCACTCTTACAGCCTTAACAACGTGCGAATAAAAGAACATTCCGACTTTATCACCAGGGACATAGCTCATTTGGGTAAAGGCAGGAAAGCCCGTTCGGTGTGGAAAATGGGTATCTAAGTTTCCTAGGAAGTCATGCTTGCCCCGTGCTGTCCGCCAGCTAACAAACGCAGCTTCAAGTGCTTTTCGTGAAGGTGCATGTCACTCCCACGATCACGGAGCCTCCGCAACGTCCGTGTCAGACGCCGTGACTCAAAACTCACACTCACGGCTGGGAACTGAGCTTCACGCCCCACTCTCCTCCCCAGGGCCCGGGGCAGGGGCGGGAGAGGCAGCGGCCGCGGCGCTGGGAGGCGCTGCGCGGCCGGCACCCGGTCGGACCCTCACACCTGCCCGCGAGGCCCTCCCTGGGGGGGCGGGGGTGATGCTCCGGGGCTTCCCCCCGAGCGGTGGGGCGGGGCCTGCAGGACCCAGCGGACC
Organism: Murina feae; assembly: GCA_004026665.1. Lineage (NCBI taxonomy): Eukaryota > Metazoa > Chordata > Mammalia > Chiroptera > Vespertilionidae > Murina > Murina feae. The sequence continues at coordinate 14,841 of PVJC01017450.1, read as the reverse complement.
CCACGCCAGGCGTCCAGCAGGTCCTCGGACTCGTGCAGCCGCGGCGGCAGCAGGTCTGCCTCATCCGCAGGCAGCGGAGACCCGCAACCGACGCGCCCAGCTGGCGGTTCACACACTTCCAAACCGGAGCGTCACACGCCGCGGCGCTGGACGTCAGCAATCGGACTTTTTGTTTGTCTGTTTGTTAAAACTCAGAGAAACCATTTCAAACGTCCACAACAACGACCGAAACGCGCTGACAGCCGCTAACCTCACGGGGAGTCAGCGGAGCCGCTTCCTCCGACTTGGCCCGGGTCCGAGCGCGACCCCGCCGCACCCCCCGCGCGCTGCTGCTCGGACCACACTGAGAGGCTTGTGTCCGCGGGAGGAAAGGGCTGCATCAGACAGGCCTTGTGCTCCAGGCCCGTGACCACCACAGTCGAGAACAGAAAAGAAAAGGAAAGAAAAGCCCGGAGCCCGGGCCTCCCCGCCGCGGAGCTGCGGCTCCGCTACACCCCGAGCCCAGGCACCGAGCCAAGGCCAACGTCCGTCCTGCCGCGACCACGCCACACTCCGAAAAAAACAAAAAGAAAAAACAACAAAACCCACACACAACCCTTTCATCACACCCCGCTCCCCGCTGACAGGACCTGAGAAGTTCCTCCACGCCGCGAGCAAGGGCAGCCGCTTCTCCAACCCCAAACGGGGCGGAAGCCGACCCCCGGCGCATCCGTGCAGGGTCCCCCACACCAGCCGGGCAATCCTCGTCAGTAGGGACGGGCCGACCGGCCGGCCGGCCGACCGACCGCCGGGCCGCACGGACGCTCTCAAGGGGGCCCAGGGGCTCGTGGAGAAGCCAAGCAGGGTCCTCTCCTAGGAAAGGCAGCTCCGCCCGCGAGGCGGGGGCCAGGCGGTCCGCGGGCGCCGGGAAAGCGGAGGGTGGAGTTCACTTTTCCCTCCGGCCGCCGACGGCGACTCCCTCCCCCCCACCGAAAAGAGAGGGAACTGGGCCGGAACCAGGCCCGCGCCGCGGGGTCCCGGGCAGGGGGGGAGCGGCCCGCGCCCCCGGGAGGCCGGAGCCCAGGCCCCGCGCGCGCCGGCCCGTCCCACCTCGATCCTCGGCCCCGGCCTCCCGGCTCCCACCCGCGCCCCGGCCCGCGCACTCACCCGTCTCCCACCACCACACACTTGATGGCCTGCATCTGGGCCGCTCGGGGGGCCGCGGCAGCGGCGGCCGGGGGCTGAGGGAAGCGGCGGGCTCGGGGCGCGGCGGGCGGGCGGGCGCGCGGCTGCAGGCGGCGGGGCGTGGGGTGCCGGGGCCGCTGTCCACGCCGCCTCGCCCTCCTCCAACGGGAAGCCCAAGCCCAGCAGCGGCCACCACCCAAAGCTGGGGAAAACTGCAGAGAAACAGGAAATGGCCGCTCCACTCATATCCGGCCGTCCCTCCCCGCGCCGGCGCCGGCGCTCCCAGGCTAGGGGCGGGGCGTTCCCGCCCGCGCGCTCCCGGAGCTGCTCTTGGCTTCGGGCGCGCTCGGGGACGTTCGGGAGCGCTCGGGCACGGCCGAGGACGCTCGGGCCCGCTCGGGAGAGCTCGGCTCCGGCCGGGCGCCAGGGGCGGAGGGCGGGGCGCGCAGGCCGCCATCTTGGCGCGCTGAGGTCTTGGTCCTGCCCCGCCCCGGAAGGCCAGGATTGGGCCTGGGGCGCGGCCTGGGAGGGCAGTCTCTTCCTCCCGGACCAGCTCCGGTTCGAGGCCTGTAGAAGGGCGTCGGTCCATCCTTCCCGTGTGTTAACCGTAACTTACGTGATTGTCCAAGCTGTCCAAGCATTCACCTGGCCAAGGGAGTCATAGATCATTCCCCACCCCAGGTCCCTGACTTTAAGCCCTGACCTTAAGCCCTGACCGTAAAATGGATTATCCTGAAACTGTTTGCTTATCCATAGCCTCTGGCGCCCTCAATGCCCAGGGGAAGCTCCATACATTCCAAAGACCCCTCCCTCCTACCCAACCCCTCCCCTCCCTTACCTGCCCCAGACCTTAAAAACCCAGTCCAGTTCGGTTCAGGTGCGGCTCCACCGGCCCCTCTCCGTTCCCGGGACCTGTGGACCCGTCCGTTTGCTCCCAATAAAGCCTGATTGACTTTTCATGTGGCTCATTCTTTAATTCTCCGACGGCTTAATTAAACAGTGATGGCAACACCTTCTAGAAAATTCGGAACCCAAAACCATAAAGAAGACCATACATCGCACCGTTGTTCAAGCATTATAGGTTCACTCAACCGAAAATGTGCTGAACTTTGTCTCCTTGCGTGTGCATTTTTGATGATTTTTAATGCGTTGAGCACCTTGCTGTCCTGTGCTTTTGTTGAACAGAAATGTTAACGTCCACGGCTGAAAGTCTTAAGAAAAGCGCGGCTTGTGGGACCATTTCTAGCGGGAAAGGACCAGGGCCTGGGGCGGGGAGCCTAACCACCTACAGCCGCGCCCGGAGGAAAAGGCAGCTTGCACCCTGGAGTTGACTGCCTCTTTCATGGAAACAGTTTGGGGAAGAAAGATGGAAATTATGAAAGGATTTACATGGGCCTGCCCGGCGTGGCTGACCTGTGACCCGAGAGGTCACGGTTGGGTTCCGGGTCAGGGCACAGACCCGGATGTGGGCTCCATCCCGGATGCAGGAGGCACCCGATCCGTGATTCTGTCATCATTGGTGTGTGTGTGTGTGTCTCTCTCTCCTCCAATCCTCTCTGACATCAATTAAAAATATATATTTTAAAAACGTTTGCACTGGCTACAGGTAAGCGGGTAGGAGAGGCGCAGCGCCCGCAGAAAGTGTTTGCTCCGTGGGACGGAGCTGGGCGCCGATCCGGAAGGTGGACGCCGGAAGTGGGAGCTCCCCGAGCTTGATGGCACGTGGCTGCCCCTTCTCTGGATAACGACGGAAAAGCCACCTGAAGTCCGTCCCACGTTCCCACCCACACTCGGGAGTGGGACCAGTCTTGTTAGCCAGCCCCCAGCTATGAACAGGCTGGCGGTCCCTTTCACTCAGCCCTCCGTGAGTATATTTTTATTAATTTCAAAGAGGAAGGGACAGGAGGAGGGAGACAGAAACATCAATGATGAGAGAAGATCATTGGGTGCCTCCTCCACGCCCCACATTGGGGACCAAGAGGTCAGGGCACCTGCCAGGGGACCCAACTGTGACCTGGTTCATAGGTCCGCGCCCAATCGCTGAGCCGCGCACCAGCCGGGCCCTCTGTAATTTAATTCAGAGCATCTCAGACTTTTTTCCTCCTCTGTCATTTTGTACCAGGTCCTGGAGATAATGTGCTTGTTCGCAGACCATTCAAGGGCCAATAGTTTGGTGTACTTTTTAAAAATATATTTTTATTCATTTCAGAGAGAAAGGGAGAGGGAGAGATAGAAACATCAAGGATGAGAGGGAATCATTGATTGGCTGCCTCTTGCACGTCCCCTACTGGGGGATCGAGCCCACAACCCAGGCATGTGCCCTTGGCTGGAATCGAACCCGGGACCTTTCAGTCCCCAAGCCGATGCTCTACCCACGGCAGCCAAACCAGCCAGGGAAGTGTGGTGTATTTCTGCTCAGTTATTATTTTTACATACATAATGAACATGTTTCAAACAAGTCATATTGAATCATCGTTAGACCATATTTAATGGCTGCTTTACTGTTCATTCCATTATGCGTATGTACCTTAACTTAGCCTTTCCTCTATTACCAGACAGTTGAGTTGGCCCCATTTGCTAAACAGTGCTGGGATGAACATGTGCAAGAGTCTGTATAGGATTATTTATTTAGTTTTGTTAATCCCTCACCAGAGGATATTTTTTCCATTGCTTTTTAGGGCGAGTGGAAGGGAGGGAGGGAGGGAGGGAGAGAAGCAGACACATCAATTGGTTGCCTCCTGGACACCCTGACTGACTGACTGATCAGGGCGGGAGGGAACCCAAAAGGCGGGGAGGACCTAGGTAAGGCCCTCGACTAGGAATTGAACCTGTGAGCCTTCGGTGCTCAGGCTGATGCTCTAACCACTGACCAACCAGCCAGGGCATTAAGTTCCCAAAAATGGAGTTCCTGGGTTAGTGGGGGAGAAGTTTTTTTAAATATATTTTATTGATTTTTTTTTTTTTTTTACAGAGAGGAAGGGAGAGAGGGATGGAGAGTTAGACACACTGATGAGAGAGAAACATTAACCAGCTGCCTCCTGCACACCCCGTGCTGGAGATGTGCCCACAGCCAAGGTACATGCCCTTGACTGGAATCGAACCTGGGACCCTTCAGTCCACAGGCCGATGCTCTATCCACTGAGCCAAACCTGTTAGGGCAGGGAGAATGTTTTTAAAGCTTTGCTACACATTGTTGCATTGCCCTCTGCAAAGTTCACACTCCCTGCAACCTATGTGAGACTGAACCCCCAAGGGGAGTTGATTTCAGATGCTATTTTCATATTTTCTTTCTATAACTCACTGTAGGTATTGTAGTGGTTGTTGTTTTTTTAAAAATATTTTTATTGATTTCAGAGAGGAAGGGAGAGGGAGAGAGAGACAGAAACATCAATGATGAGAGAGAATCATTGATTGGCTGCCTCCTGCATGGGGATCGAGCCCACAACCTGGGCATGTGCCCTTGGCTGGAATTGAACCTGGGACCCTTCAGTCTGTAGTCTGAGGCTTTTTCCACTGAACCAAGCCAGCTAGGGCTGTAGTGGTTTTTTGAAATCAGATCTTTTCCCCACAAGTTGTTTTAAGCATTTTTGTCTTGTAATTATTTCACAATAAACATATTCCCAGGGCAGAGGATATCTCCTTTTTGCTCTGTTCATAAAGATCTCCCTTGAAAAGGAGGCAAAATGTCAAGAGCTGATAAAAATGTCCAGTCCCTCTATGACAAACCTAAACCACTACGCATAATTACCCTCATGTCCTTGGGACAGAAGTAAAGAAAAGTGTGGGGCCTCCAGGCGATAATTTAATTTAAGTGCACAAACATTTGGGTGCTGCCTGCCCATTATGGCTGGACAGTAAAGGAACCAGATAACGACCTCGTTGCCAGGATACCAGGCCCACTGGTAAGTGCTATAAGTGGGGTACAAATATAGTGCTTATCATGAGGCAGAAAAGGATATTCACGCTAATAAAAGGGCTTTCCCCAGAGGGATGAGAGTTGAGAGATGGGTCTGGGTAGGTTTACGGTGGGTCTTGATAGAATAAGAAAGGAGTTTTCCACTGAGAGCAAAGTCCTGGAAGTTAGAGTCCTCAGATGTGACACTGGGTGAGCCAGGCATGTGGGTTGGTCCAGGTTTAGATCCAGAGATAACGGCAGGCTGGGTTACGGACTGCCTTGAGGATGGGCTGTATTAGCACAGGACGTGAACTTTTGAGCAATACGTGGCACAGCCACATTCAAATCATTATTTCTCTAGATTGATCAAATGAACGCCCACCATTTAAGAGATTGGATTGTTATCATAAAATAACAAAAGTAATGTACAACCCACATATGGAAATCAGCTTTAATTTAAAACAAGTTCATTTAAAACTTCTCCAAGTTTGGCTTTGAGTGTCTGTTTGTAATGTTCTCCATGGCAACAGATGGTCCAAAATAGTTAAAACTAAATATGAGGCCCTGTGTAATTCTGCATGTGCTATATACTCATTTCTCAAGTGCCTTTTGGGTATGCAATCATGTCCCTCGTTCAAGGTCAATCATTATGTTCCGATTGAGGTCTGGGTGTTTGGAAGCGTGAAATGAACAGAAACCCAGCCGTCATCCTACAGAAAACCTACGTTCCAGTGGGGGAGATGCTTACTAGGTAAATGAACATATAAATGTTCATTTCCAGGTTAACATGATGGAATTGCATGCAAGTATCTAATTTCACCTCAACCCAAAGCACCACTACAATTTCAGGACGGGGATATATTTTTTTTAAAGGCCTCATAATCCTAGAACAGAAATTATAGAAAAAAAGATGAGAGATATCAGAAGCTGGAATGAGGAGTCAGACTGATGGAAATGGATTTAGCCACCTAGACCAGCCATGGGAAAAGCGGATCAACACCGTGTGCTGGGGACCAGCAGCTCCAGGCTCCAGACTGGGGGGGGAAGGAGAGTGGGATGAGGAAGATGGGATGAAGCTGAGCAGCAGCAGCAGGCAGTGCACTTGGCTTCCTAGCATGGACCAGGCAAGGGGCTGCCTCCCCTTCCCCTTCCCCTTGCCCTGCAGAAGACTGCAGGTTCCCTCCAGGCAGGGAAACCCAGTGAGTATTCCTTAGCCTGGGCTGAGTCCTGAACCTCTCCAACCCCTCCCTCATGGCAGTTTTCCTCAGAGTAGGAGGGCAAAGAGTGGAGGGCTCTACTCAGGAACAGATATCGACATGGGAAGAGTCCTGGCTGGTTTGACTCAGGGGATAGAGCATCGGCCTGCGGACTGAAGGGTCCTGGGTTCCGTTCCGGTCAAGGGCACATGCCCAGGTTTCAGGCTCCATCCCTAGTGTAGGGCCTGTAGGAGGCAGCCAATCAATGATTCTCTCTCATCATTGATGTTTCTATCTCTCTCTTCCTCTCCTTTCCTCTCTGAAATCAATCTAATCTAATAAAAGAGTAATATGCAAATTGACCCTCACTCTGTTATATCCACAAGCCATGCCCACGAGCCACACCCACCAACCAATCAGGAGAAAGTATGCAAATTAACTAAGATGGCAGGGGCCACGGAACTGGACTTGCCCGGGCAATGGAGGAAGCCAGGGCCCTGTGGGCCCTGAGCTCTACTCAAGGCTACAAAGTTTCAATTATAGAAGATAAACCCCAGATACCTGCTGGGCTGGGACCTTGGGTTGCCTGGAGAGTGGGGGGACCAAGGCAACAAAGTTTCAATTATAGAAGTTAAATAAATCCCAGATAGCTGCTTCCAGGCAAACACCCTAGTAGAGACCGAACCCTGAGGGGGCTGTGGGCAGCCTGAAAACGGTCCTCAGCCCCTCACCCTGGCTGGCCAGGCACCCCAGTAGGGACCCGAACCCTGAGGGGGCTGTGGGCAGCCTGAAATGGTCCTCAGCCCCTCACCCAGGCTCGCCAGGCACCCCAGTAGGGACCCGAACCCTGAATGGGCTGTGGGAAGCCTGAAACAGCCATCAGCCCCTCACCCAGGCTGGCCAGGCACGCCAGCAGGTGGACATCCCCCAAGGGGTCCCAGACTGCCAGAGGGCACAGGCCAGGCTGAGGGACTCTCCCAAGTGCACAAATTTTTGTGCACCAGACCTCTAGTAAAAATATATGTTTAAAAAAACAAACATGGGAAGAGTCTTCATGAAGCCTCCTAACTCCCCTAAAGCTTTCCATTAACTCTTAGTTTCCCACCTCTGATTGGCAGCAGACATAGGTTAGAGGTTATATGAGCCAAGCGTCCAGAACGGGAGCTCAAAATCACACACACACTAAGGGAAAATTGAGGAAAAACAAAAATGCTGTAGGGAGAAGGAAACTATTTTTAAGGCTGTCGATACCTTCATTGATAATTCATCATGAATAAGAAGGGAGCACTACTTCAAAAGAAACATTCAGATGATTTTAAGAAAGAACTCAGAGATTAAAAGCAAGCTAGCAAAACAAAATAAACGGAAAGGTTGGAACATCACAGTGAGCAAACCTCTCAGAAGACCTGGGGGGAGTCTTGGAGAGAGAGAAAATGAGGAACCGTGAGACTCGGAGGGAACCAGCCCAGGAGGCCCAGCCCTGTTAGTAAGATCCTGTAACAGAAAAGGAAGAACCAGGGAGAAGCAGAGGAGGACGCTTCCCAGTGCGGAGCGACAGGAGTTTAGCACAGGGAAGGAAACAGCCCCTGAGCCCCCAAGCCCCGCGTTGTGAAACAGCAGGACAGGCCAGATAAGAGCCTACAAGCTCCACAGAAAGAACCGTCATAAGGAAAGCGGCGGAGCCACGCCTTCACGACTCTGAGCAAAAATGATTTTCAACCGGTAACAGCCAAAACAGCCAAAGCATTGATCAGGCGGGCGGGTAAACTAAGGACATTTTCAGTCAAGTCCGTTCTCAACCCTGTTTCACCTCCCACACACAGTATCAAGGAAGCTACGGGCACACCAGTTCCTCCAGGAGGAGGAACTAAACCGACAGAGGCAGAAATGGGCCGAGGGAGCAGGGTTCTCCTCCCCGCAGGGCGACTGCTGGAGGACCAGCCCACTTTGATCCTCTGCAGCCATAAACCACACCTGGCCTGCATTCCCGGCTGCTGCCCTCAGGGTGACCAGCTCTGCGCAGGTGGCAGGGCAAGGATGTGATAACGGAGAAGGAACACTGAGGCAAGAAGGAAGTACCTCTTTTTTCTTTCTTGTTAAAGAATCCAGATCTATTTCCAACTTCAAAGTCTGAAAAAGTAAAAGAAAACATTGTGAATCAAAGATTCAAAGACATGAATAGTGCCCTGTAAAACAAAACAAAAAAAAACAAAACAAAAAAACCAGAAGCACCTTTATATTTATATTTATGTTTTTATTTTGAGGTTATGTTTACCAAAGCTGGGTACAATGAAACAAGGACCCTGGGCGTAGGATAGAAGAAGCTGCAGAGCCTAAGCACCGTCGGTGTGTGAGTCCGACCCAGAGGCAGGCTGTTTTCTTGGGCCCCCGCCTGCGGATTCACCCGTTTTGTCCCTGGAGTCTGGACAGCCAAGAGTCCTGCCCAGAATCAGGCAGGAGTGCTATTAGATCACCTCACACCCTCCAGACCCAAAGCCAGCTGCTGCTTGCTCCTTGGTTTGCTCAAGTTTGCAGGGGTGGCGTGTCCCACCAGGAAATGTCCAATGGAATGTAACACAAGCAAATTAATAATAAAAATAACACAAGCTATACAGAGTGTCCCAGTCACAGCATTTAAAAAAAAAAAAGTACAAAATAAAACGAATGCAACTAATTTTTAAAATGTTTTTTTGTTTTTTTTTTATTGATTTCAGAAAGGAAGGGAGAGGGAAAGATAAAAGACATCAATGATGAGAGAGAATCTGATGGGCTGCCTCCTGCACACTCCCTGCTGGGGGATCGAGCCCGCAACCCAGGCCTGTGCCCTGTTCCCTGTGCCCTGAGCCCTCGCCTGGAATCCAACCCTTCAGTCCACAGGCCGACGCTCTATCCACTGAGCCAAACCAGCTAGGGCGCAAACAATTTTTCAAAGCCAATTTATGGAGGCGTGAGAGGCATACAAAAAGCTGTACGTATTTAATGTATACAAGTTGACGAGTTTGGAATCATGTGATTAATTCTAATCATAAGTTTTATGAAACTCAAGATCGCTGAATATTTCCCGTTTTAACATGTAATCAACATAAAAATTATTGAGATATTTTGCACTCTTTTTCTTACTGTTTAAAGTACCAAATAGGTTATTTTGCCCTCTTTTTTAGTAACTTGCACAAGGTCAGGTCTCTGGCAAATGGCACTTTGAATGAAAGTAGTTGGATGCCAAGGCCTGCTGTCTTAGTCCCCACACTAACTACTTCATTTACTTATTATTTCCTTGTAAAATTCGAAAAAGCTGGTCCCTGTCCTCGAGGAGCTTCCAGGATAGGAAAGCCACAAGTGCTATCGCCAAAACAAACCGTTTCCGGTTTGGAAGGGAGCGGTGAAACAACTCAGACTGGTCTTCAGACTGGAGGACCTGGTCTTCGGCCTGGAACGCAGGCCTGGTATTGGTTGGGTTTCTCTAGTCGTGGCAAATGGTATTTTCCAAGTTGGCCACAACCCGCGAGGTCTCCTAGCCTACCTGTCCTTCCTACAAAGCGACATTCGTTGACCCTCCCCCCATTGAGGAATGAGCTCTGTGGTCCCTTCCCTTGACGCTGGCTGGGGCTATGTCTAGGGCAGAAGTGTGTAGGGCAGTGGGATGCCAGGGGTCTGCCTGGGGCCTCCTGGCAGCTTGCTCTTGGAGCCTCGTCCTCAGGTTGGGAGGAGGGCCAGGCCATGTGACAACACCACATACAGGTGCTCCGAATGAGGAATGACAGCCTCACGGAGGCTGTGCAATGTGGAATGTGGGAGGGCTGGGCAAGAAGGACTGTACTCGGTCTTTGTCCCCAGGCCGGAGCATGGAGCTCCTAAACCCCCCTGGAAGTTCCTGAGTGATAGGAGCGTCTTTTTATGACTCATAAGACAAGACGACCTTTCCAACCATACCTGAGTTTATGCTAAGGAGGTGACTCACACGGGTCCCCAGATAGCTTCAGGGTGGAAGCTGGGCACCAGGTAAACCAGCCTGTATCAGAGGGCTGGAACCTTCAGCAGCACTCCCCAGCCCCCACCGTGGGGAGGGAGCCGGTGGTGGAGGTCAATCAGGCGACCGGTGATTTAATCAATCTGCCTGTGAAATGGAACTCCTTATGAAAACCCCGAAACAGTGAGGCTGCGGGAACTTCCGGGTTGGTAAACGTTAGTCCGGGTAGGGCAGTGTGTGCCCAGAATTCACAGGGAGCGGGCACGGCGCTCCAGTTCTAACTCGCATTCTCTCCAACCTCGGACCTTGTCTTTTCAGCATTGATTGAAGTATAACTGACATGCAAAAGAGGGAGAAGCATTCATTGGAGTATCCAGAACGATGCTCTCACCATTGGGCAACCGGGCCAGAGCCAAAAAGCTATCCATATTTCGTGGATACGAGATGAGTGTGGAGATAAGTGTACACTGGTGAAACCATCATGGCAACCTATGTCACGAACACATCCCTCACTTCCAAAAGTTTCCTCCTGCCTCCTTCACTTTGTGTGTGTTTTCATACTTTGTTGTTTTAATTTTTTTCCCAGTGTTTTAAAATTTTATTTTTTAATTTTTTCAATTACAGTTTACATTCAATATTATTTTGTATTAGCGTCAGGTGCACGGCATATTGGTTAGACAACCATATACTTCGCAGAGTGGTGCCCCTGATGGTTCCAGCCCACAACGGGCACCTTCTATCGTTATCAGATGGACTGTATGTCCTGTGCTGTACCTGACATCCTCAGGACTATTCACCAATCCGTCCTTCTCAATGCCTTCCCCTTTTACACCCAGCCCCTCTCCCTCCTGGCAACCATCAGCCTGTTCTCTGTGTCTGTCTGTTCCTGCCTCCTTTACTTGCTATTATTTGTTGTAAGAACACTTAACACAAGACCCGCACCCTGAAAATGTGAAGTACGGGAACCAGTGTTGTTAACTGTGGGCGCCATGCTGCACAGGAGCTAGCTCTCCGGGCCTCATTCTTCCCGTATAATGTCGTGCCCTTTGACGAGTACTCCCGTTTCCCCCTTCCCCAGTCAGTGTAACCAGGACTCAGAAATGATAGGGCCCAGGGCCATGCCGGGGACACTGATGTCACACTAACTCTGACCCACCTGCCTGAGGATGCCACTCCACTCAGTTTCCCTTCCTGGCAAAGGGATTCTGGTTGGTATGATTTGGTTAGCGACCCATCATCCTGTTGGGGGGAAAAGGGAGGGAGGGACCCGGTGACTCACAGCCCACCAGAGCCACAAGGAATGGGGCAGAGGAAGTCCCCCCCGAAAGAATGGGAAGTTGTGGCTGGGCAGGCAAAACCAAAGGAGATCTGCTGAATTCATGAGGATTAGGCCCAGTGTGCACGACAACCTGAGTGACAACGGCTTAAACAAGATCACTCTATTGCCCTCTCCTGTGTGAAAATCCAGAGGTAGGTAATTCGGGCGAGTATGTTCTTGTTACTGGGGAGTCTCAAGGCCCAGCTCCTTCCTAATGCTCCAGAGGCACGTCCAAGTTCTAAGCATGGGACGAAGAGGCCGAGATGAAAGGCAGCAAAGAGGGTGAAACACTTCTTGCATCCCATTGGCCAGAACTTGGTCACCTGATCATAAAGCTGCAGTGCAGGTTGGGAAATATAGGCCCTGCTGAAAATTTTATGACCCCCTCCTAAGGGAGAGAAGAGTGAACCCCAAAAGACGGTGGTCGGGTCCTGCCACACCCACCACATGCCAACTGGCTACCTGATACTCACATGCACACATTTAGTATTTTTATTTTTTTATTATTCTTAAAAAATATATATTTATTGGTTTTTTACAGAGAGGAAGGGAGAGGGACAGAAAGCTAGAAACATCGATGAGAGAGAAACATCCATCAGCTGCCTCCTGCACATCCCACTGGGGATGTGGCCGCAACCAAGGTACATGCCCTTCATCGGAATCGAACCTGGGACCTTTCAGTCCGCAGGCCAACGCTCTATTCACTGAGCCAAACCAGTTAGGGTACATTTAGTATTTTTAAAAAATATTTTTAAAGTATATTTTATTGATTTTTTTTTTTTACAGAGAGGAAGGGAGAGGGATAGTTTGAAACACTGGTTAGCTGCCTCCTGTGCCCGCAACCAAAGTACATGCCCTTGACCAGAATCGAACCTGGGACCCTTCAGTCCGCAGGCCGGCGCTCTATCCACGGAGCCAAGCTGGTCAGGGCACATTTAGTATTTTTAATGTTCCCATCCATCAGAGTCTCACACTCAACAAGAACACACACTGTCCTCAGGAGAGAAACACAGAATCAGGTCCAGGTGCTGCCATGGTTCCGAGTCCAGGATGGCTTCCTTCAGTCCCACCTCAATGTTTGCAACCCGTGGACCGAACCAAAGTTTAACCGGCACCAACTCAATTCTGTCACTAAAAAGGAGGAAATGCCCGGCCATTCACTGGTCAATGCTCAGTGGTTGAGTGTTGAGCTATGAACCAAGAGGTTGCAGTTTGATTCCTGGTCAGGGCACATGCCCGGGTTGTGGGCTTGATCCCCAGTGTGAGGTGTGCAGAAGGCAGCCTATCAATGATTCTCTCTCATCATTGATGTTTCTATCTCGTTCTCCCTCTCCCTTCCTCTCTGAAATCAATAAAAATACTTAAAAGTGTTTTTTACTGAGGAAAAGGATAAGAGAAGAGATATAAAAGATTTTAAATAGCTATAATATGATATGCAAGCAAGGAAATGCAGGTGGGTACTATGTACCTTCCCCATTTCCACAGTCACAAGTCTGTAGCCGACTTTCATCGCTTCCCTTCTCACTACCCTTTCGTACATCCCCTTGCCTTTGGCAGCATTTAAGTCAGTTAGTGTCTTTGCTCAAAACTTCATTGTTCAAAGGTCTGAGCCCTTGATGGTCCAGCCTAGGTAGGGATTCTGGCATCTTTTTAAATCTTCACCTATTACTGGGTAATAAATGACTCATAAGTTTAAAGGTGTGTAAAATGACAATAAGCAACAAAGCATCATGGAGAATGGCCATTTCCCACCCCCTTATCTACAGTTGACATTTAAATGTAGGTAAATGGTGCCCATCAGCAGATGAGTGGATTAGAAACATTCATCTGTGGTACATCTACACAATGGAATACTATGCTGCTGTAAAAAAGAAGGGATTCCCACCATTTGCAGCAGCATGGATGGAGCTGGAGAGCATTATGCTAAGTGAAATAAGCCAGTCAATGAAAGAAAAATACCACATGACCTCACTTATTTATGGATGATAAAGACCATTATAAATTGATGAACAAAAATTAGATACAGAGGCAGAACAGCATTGAATTGACTGTCAAACTATAGCTGGAAGGGTCGGGAGAGTTGGGGGGGAGTTTATCGATCAACTGAAGGACTTATATGCATGCATATAAGCATAATCAATGGACACAAGACACTGGGGGATAGGGGAGGGCGGGGGAAGGTCAAGGGGAAAAAATGGAAACTTATTTAACCCTCTTTGTAATACTTAAAGTAATAAAAAGAAAAGAAACATAAAAAAAATAAATGTAGGTAAATGTCTCAAGTCTCTTTTAAAATGTATTCGTTCCCTTTCACTCTCTTTTTTAAAGTATTTTTTTTTTTTTTAGTTTCACGATCTTGATCCTGCTGGCTGCATCATTGTGGATGTCCAATATGTTCCTCTGTAATTAGATCTACAGGACTGATAGATCCAGGTTCAATTTCCCCCCAATTACATTTCATCAGGAGTTACATGCCTAGTTGTTTCATTTTGTGATGTTAACGGTCATCGATGATCATTGCTAGATTCATTAATTTATTAAGGGCTACGAAGTGGTGGTATTCTGAATCTAGCATTCTTGTTTTACATTTTGCATATATATTAGTATATATATATTGATTTCAGAGAGGAAGGGAATGGGAGAGAGAAAGAAACATCGATGAGAGAGAATCATTGATCAGCTGCCTCCTGCATACCCCCCACTGGCGATCAAGCCCACAACCCGTGCATGTGCCCTGACCAGGAATCAAACCGTGACCTCCTGGTTTATAGATCAATGCTCAACCAGTGAGCCACACTGGCTAGGCCCTGTTTTACTTATTAGCTGGACCCTTCTGCAAAAAGAAACATACCCTTATCAACTACTTGCTTACCTCTAGTACAGATTTATTCAAGTAAAATAGGATATATATTTCATTTCCCCCCTTTATTTACTATTTTACAAAAATGAGTTTGTCTCCAAGCATTTTCCAAAGGTGCCCGGTAAGGTGGTTCTCTTTGTTTGGGTTAGTAAATGAGTTCTGCACTGGGTTGAATAGTGTTCCAGGAAAGTCATATCCACCTGAAACCTCAGACCATGACTTTGTTTGGAAATAGGATCTTTGGAGATGTAGTTAGTTAAGACGAGGTCATGCTGAAATAGTCCGGGCCCTAAATCCAATGGCTAGTGGGCGTCCTTACAGGCAGTGAGGAGGACACACAGGTACACACACCAAGGGCGTCCCCTGGATGCTGGAAAAGGCAGGGGGAATGGACATGGCCTTCAGCGTGAACATGGCCTTGCCAACACCTTGATTTTTGAA